>OMLM01012126.1:0-20820 GCA_900302695.1 Helostoma temminkii
GGCCTTGGTTAGGAAGGTGACCAGGAACATAACAGTCACGCAAACAGAGTCAAGAATTTCTTTGTGCAGATAGAACTTGCTATTAAGAGGACAATTAGGTAACACAGTAAAAAGACTTGAAATTGCTGTCAAAAAGGGCTCTGCAAAGTACTAAATTAAGTGTATGGTTACTTTTGTAAATGAGACATTTTAGTTTTTGATTTTTAGAAAATTTGCAAAAATTAGTATTAAAAAGTAGTAAAAAGTATGCTTTTGCTTTGTCATTATATGTTAGATGGATATAAAAAGGGGCGGCACGGGGGTGCAGTGGTTAGCACTGTCGCCTCACAGCAAGAAGGTAGAGTAGAGTTGTAGAGTTTGCATGTTCTCCCTGTGTTTGCGTGGGTTCTCTCTGGGCACTCCAGCTTTCTCCCACAGTCCAAAGACATGCAGTTTGATGGGTCGCACTGATGGGTGCGGATGGACTGCCGACCTGTCTAGGGTGTACCCCGCCTCTCGCCCGTGACCCCTGCGGGGACTAAGCGGTTCAGAAGATGAATGAATGAATGGATGTAAAATGTGCAAAAAGTAAAGGGATGTGAATATTTTGAATATTAGCAACTGTAAATGAGAACTAGGCTAAAAAGGCAAAATATATGGAAATTAGACAGACTGAGCCAAGTGTCATACTTTAAAATATGAACTGTTCTTAAGTTAACTGTCTCCAAATTTACATGGATCTCTATGGAAACTTTTAACTGCTGGCTGTTACTTCAATTCTGTTGACCATGTTTTAATAATCATAACCACTACAACTAATGTTATTGCATTCCTGTTCATAAACAAAAAACAAACATAAAACATTATGCTACAAAGCATGTATTTAGTAGTCCTCTACATGCTGGTCCTGAGTTTTATCTTTGAGCCAGCAGGACTGGCCCTTTGCCTGGCCAGCAGCAGTATTGGATCAGCACTATCAGGCGAAGAGCCAGCAACCTGCTGCAGCCTGGTGTGCTGCTCGCTCCAAAATCGCCGATGCCAGATAAAGGAAGAAAATAGTTAGCTACTGTTTATGTAACCTAACATAGTAGTTTTACTTTTAATCTCTACAAGGTTAGACTATCTTAGTTTTTCAAGCCTACAAGGTCATATCGTGTAGTAAATGACTTCTTTGTATCAGTTTCTGGGTCATTGAGGAAGGAGTGAATAGCATGTCTTGTTTGGAAAAGCAGAATAAATTAAGACCATTGCCCACAATGTTTTAATGTAATTATTTTATTTATTATTTTTTTGTAAATATATCAACATGATTCAAACACACTACAGCCACAGTATGGAGCAATATGACATTATCTGCCCACACAGAAAAACTAAACAAATATATATTCATGCTTCACTGTTTCCATTTGGAGGGAGGTTTTAGCCTACAGTTGGTTAAGGCAAAGTATTATCTGCCCCTTATGTCTAATGTCTTATTTCATAGTCCACAAGTGCACTTTATCGTTGCCCTTTGAACAAGAAAAAAAAAAAAGTGGTCTCGCTCATGGTCTCGCTAAGCACAAACCAGATGGGCTGATGTGTCACTGCAGAAAGTTGTGGCAACCATGCAGCTTATGTGTGCCCAGAATTGTGAATAAGTTGTCCTCGTTGTCACCATCAAAGCGTCCCCACAGTGTCACATCTCTTCCTCTCTGCTTCACGTAAAGCACACATGCAGATGCCATCTGTTTACCTTCTCTGTGACTTACTAAGACACAGTAAATATAAGCAGAAATCTTAACATTTCCTCCAAATGCTCATTTCTACTGTTCTCCCTGTGCTTTTTTTGTTTTTGTGTCAGTCACTATTTTTATTGGCTTCTCTGTGCTGTGGTTTCTTTGCAGCAATTTGACTATGTGGCCTAATTCACACAGTCCCTCCCAAACAGCTGATGTTGAAATGTGTCTACTTGATCTCTGAGATGCATTCACGTAGGCTCTAATCTGAGGCGCTGTTGATCTGCGATTTCTGAGAGTGGTAATGAACCTAACCTTTGCATCACAGGTGACTCTTTGTGTTTTTGGTCACTGCACTCTGAAAGTTCTTGAAATTTATATTGACTGTTGAAGTAATGATACAACACTTTTTAACTAAAATCCACATAGAACAAATAGAGTGGCTGAAACATCAGAAACACCCCTTAATATAATGCACTCCAGCACTACTCCACCACCCTCTATGACCTCAATAATAAAAGTATAGTAGAATTATCAACCAAAACAAAGAAAATCTAACCTTGTAAAATTACAGTTCTTGGCAGAGCTGCGGTGTTGGATTGAACTAGACTGTACAGGTGAGTGTATACATAAAAGGCATGATTTGCTTCATGGAGTGGGTGAATAATTAGCTTGAAGTGACAGTGTTGAGGTGAAATCTCTGCAATCTACTGCAATCTACTTCATAAAACCCACATCTAAACACCTACTCAGCTTTGGCATGTTCAGCAATGTACATAGCCACGAGTGAAGCAGCTTCAGAGCTCTATTTTTGTGACCAGCATTACACTGTGAACTTGAACATGAATTAATCTGGTGTATTCTTTATGTGGCTGTAGTGCGAATGATCATCAGTGTAGACTTTAAATGTCTAAAACAGTACAATTACAAACGCAATGTGCAGTGTGTCATCAGACCACAGAAGTAGACTCTTAAAATTACAGTGGTAGCAGTAAGGAGAAATTAAGTATTTATTTGAGAAAAAATGTCCTCAATCTCAGAAACACCTGCTCTAGCTGCTTGCTGTCGGAAGATGTGCAGAAAAGACCTTCGTGGTACAGAAACTTTGTTTCTCAGTCAATCAGTTGAATAACTGTACAGTAGTTACACCACCATATACTGGACAATCAGTCGGATGTGTATTGTCTTTGTGGTGAGTAGTTTCTGTCTCCTTTGATGATTTTGCGAGGCACAGCAGAGCAGGACAAGGACAAGACACCAGGGACTTGCTGCTCCTCCTCCTCATCTGAGGTGGCTCTTGTAGCAATTGGTTTCAGTAGAGAGGGCCCAGGGCGGGATGAATGGGTTGGCAGGAGATTTCGAGGGAGTACCAGGGGAGTGAGGAGGCCAGAGCTTGTGCTACCAGGTGGGTTTAAGTATGAATAGCCTGTCATGGTACGGACGGCATATGCAGGGATATACAGAGGTTGAGGAGTTTGGTGGCTGGATGTTAGAGATGAGTCTCTGCCACCCCAGTAGTAGTCCCTTGGCATGGACTGGTGATGGGAGCTGGTGGCAGAAGCAGACTGTGTGTTGCTGTGGATGTGGTGTGGCACTCGGTTGCTCTGAACAGTGTATGCTGCTGGGTGGACGAGGCCAAAGTGAAGTTTGATGGCCATCAATTCAGCGCTAAGCCTCGCATTTTCTTCTTTCAGGGCCATGAGATGACTCTCCAGCACATAGTCATTCATTCGTCTCTTCTCCCGTGACCTTTTGGCTGCCTCATTGTTCTTGCGTCGTTTCTCCCAGTAGAGGGCATCCTTCTTCTCTTCAGGTATGAACTCCCTTTTGCGACGGGGTCCCTTCCTTACCAGTTCATTTTCCACATGTAAAACATGGCTGTCTTGGCCTTCATGAAAAGGTACTGACAGGGACTCCATTGAAGATGAAAAATGCTTAACAGAAAAGGAGAGACCTGAAATCAAGAGAAGCAAAGGGAAGGTTTTAGTTTTTTCTTTTGTCGGTGGCTGAGTCATCCAGGTAGTTGCTTCTTATGTAATGGTAACCTTAAGTGATTTGTGTGTCACCTCGTCTTACTTTGTGTTGGTTTGTCTTCACTGGCGGTTGTGAGACTGCTGCTGACAATCTTAACCTTTGTAAGTGTGCTCTCAGTTGTCATCAGTTTTCACCTGCTGGGAAAAAATTATGAAACATCAATACCAGATATTTTTCATTTTGAAAAGTTTGTTTCTTGCAAGAACAGAAAAACTAGAATAACTGAGTTAGTGTTGATTGCCAGGAAAATGTAATTGCACTGTGCTTAATGGGAATCTTTAACCTAATACAGTATATATCTATGTACCAAGATTCCTGATTAATTAATCCATAATATAACGTGCCCTCGTTTTTAGCCATGAATGTCATTTACATGTTTATTTTTTTACTGATTTAAACACTCACTACTATTACAGCTACTTCAGAAATACAGCCTTTGACCTTTGCATTTGAGCCACTGAATTGAGCCACTGAATTGATATATAGCTTTCTCCTTGCATACAAAAGTTTCACTTTACATTTCTAATGCGGTAGTGAACTGTGTGACAACAGTTTTCCAAGTCTATGCGGCTATATTCATCATGGTAGCATGATGGCGTCTCATGCAATTTCACTTGAAAGCTTGAAGGTAATGCACATTCAGCAGTGACTTCCACCCTAGGCTTTTACAAGATTTCCCTGGAGTCCCTAAATCTTTTAATAATATTATGTACTGTAGATGGTGAAAGAAAATTATATATATTTGTTTGTTTAGTTTTTCATTAATGTTTTATGAATTAAGTATTGAGTAATTACATAAATTATTTGATCATGTACAGTCCGTTTATGTAGACGTGCATCTGCACATAACTTAATGGTTTTGTGGCTGAAAGAATGTTCTTTGCAGTTGACTCAAGTTCTTGACAGTGAGGAAGGTATTTTGGTTTTACTACAGAATAGCATCTTGTCTATTAGTAAATTTAGACTTTTGGCATTTGTTCACCCTGTTTCTAAAGTGATGATGTTACTATTTGTGAGATTACTTTGTGAATATTAAATGAGTTTGCCACTCAGTGGCAAACTGTTGTTTGGGTTTGGGTGTTCTGCCTTCTTACAGCTTTGGCAGCTGCATCACCTGACTGGTCTTTCATTTTTCATATAAGTTTTTTTTCCCTTCCAAAAAGCTGCAGGTGCTACAGAGCACTTGGTTGAACCTCACCCCGTCAAGTGCCTCCAACACTCAGCCCCCTTTCCTGACTCAATATGACCTCCTACCTGTCTAGACCACAAGAAAAAAAAAAAACGGAAAAATTAAGAAGCTAAAGAAGAATGTTTGAGCATCAAAGTGCCTTTGTATATAGTTTATACAACACTGAGTTCATGCAGCAATAATTTGGCCTAGTTTCATATTTCAGTTCATACACAGATTTTTACAATTATGCCAGAGGTTTTCTGTGGGTAGAAAGTTGCTGTTCTATACTCTATATAGAGTATAGAGGCGATGAACTGAGCTCTTCATGGTAACATTGTATTAAGATATCTTTTTACCTCAGCGTGGCCTCATTTCAGTTAATAAAAGTTATTCTTTAGTTTGAGAAGAACAATACTTTGTCACTTTCTCACTTTATCTCCCCCATCTTCCTCTTTGATCTACATGTCCATCTAGTTACCACATCCCCCTCTCCATTTGTTTTATCTACTGTGTAGGACAGAAGGTAGAAAACAGGAAGATATTTTGAATAACCAGACTGAGAGGATTGCTGGCAGCTTTTAATAAATTCTTTCAGTCGCGTGGGTTTGTGGGTGGTTTCATGGGAAGCTGTGCGAGAAGGATGAACACTGTGTTGTAACCACAGCAGCCCTCTGTACGTGTGATCATATACAGAAACACAATCACTTACACATTTAGCTTACACATACGCCTTTTAAGTCATTGATGTTTCCCTTGCTGTGTATGGTGTCTTGCAAACAACACTGTTGCTAACAAGTCCTCAATTCCTCACCAGATATCACAAGATACTTTTTGCTTGCAGTTACTTGTGACATTTCATAAATGAGCTGCAATAAACTGTCATTCACCAAGTACGCATATGTGGAAACTTAGCACAAACCATAACCTACAATTTATTACCACAATTATCGTGTTGTGTCCTGTTTAGTTGTATTTATTTGCTGTATGTACTTTATTTCCGTCATCCACACTTAAAGCATCTTCTCCTCATATTTACTGACTTTTTAGTCAAATTTTGATGTGCCAGTCAGACTGTGCCAGAGGCATCAAAACAAAAATTTCAAAGAGGCCAGGCACCCTGTCTGTGGTGGTGAGAACACACATCAGGTTAAAAATATTCTAGCCTGTCCCCAGCGAAAACATAGACCCTTAGCCCATGCGTGTTTGTATGTCTGTGTGAGAACATGCACACCTGCATACTAGTGTGTGACACAAAGCGTTTGAATACTCAAAAAAAGCAACAGCAGGAAGACAGAGAACAATAATCATATAGGGAGACTGTGAGAGAAAATAAAAGAGATGGGGTTCCTGAGTGAAATCTCTCTTGAGGCCTTGCCTGCTCACTTCGCTACTGCACATTTGCACCTGTTTCTTATCAACTAATTATAGCCAGCCTGCTTTTTAGTAAGGAGCTCTGAGACTTCTTCTTTTGGTGTCTATCCGTTTTCTCATACTCTACCATCTGCTGTTGTGTTGCTGTGCACGCTGCCAACCACTGTTAAAATAACTACCCATAAGAGGATTAACTGGTCAGTCCATACCTCAATGTACTGCATTCACTTCTTTTCTAAACTGTCGTCTGGGAAATTAGAGTGATTGAATACTCCCTTGGGGAAATAAAGTGTTTACCACTGTTCTTGGCTAGAATTTTCCGTTAACACATACATTCCTTGAAAGGCAGCAAATATTTAATAGTGGCCTATTTTTCTCTACTCTCTATATATTGTAAATTGACTATATTCACGTTTTAGTTTTTTTAGTTTTTAAATATACAGTTTATGGAAACTTATCTGTATAAGTATTGTCAAAACAGGACACAAAGGTTCTTAAGCTCTTTTCAGAGATCAAGGTACTAAGCCTGTACATGTATGTAGTATGTATGTAATATATGTATGTACTTGTAACACGCTGTGTTAAAATAACAAATGTATGGCCAATAAATATAATTTAGGCCTTCCTAAATTGTGTTTTAACAACACAAGATACAGACAGCGATTTACTATTGAGAGTGCATTCAGTTCGTCATAGTTACAGACAAAATTGAACATTAGTTTTTAATTTCTTCACATCGCTGGATTTGTTAAATTATCCTTCAGATGAGAAGAGGATATGGAAGAGCAAGATGTCCGTGGGTGGTAAGTAAATAGTACATTATTATACATACAGCATTAGTTACTTTTCTGAGATTCCTTCAAAAACTTTATAAACTAATAAAATGTTGACGTATCATCTATGGATTAACCCCCTGTTAATAGGTGGTTAAAATCAGGCCTGCTTTTAATGACTGCTGTTTTTGTTTCACAGTTTGTAAGTAACATTTTTGCATTTTTGTTATCAAAAGCATCAAATTAGACATTATTTAAATTACACTTTTTCTTTACTTTTGTACTTCAAGTACAATTCAGAGCATGTACTTTTACTTGAGTAGAATATACTTGTAAGGAAGTATTTTTCTAGGCAAATACTTGCACTTTTACTTGAGTATTGAATTTGTGTACCTCTGTTTATTTCCATGTTTATCCAGCTGTTGCAGCATAAATTTAGGTAGGCATAGTTTCTCAAGACAAAGAGTGTTTGCAGTCCGTCATAAATCAATACTTCATACATATTGCGCAATATGATACGTTATACTGTGTTTCTGGAAGCACCTTGTACTATAAGCAGTACAATAGCTGAGTAATAAACATCCTCTCAATTAAAATGTTCTTTAGTTCTTAGTATGTTTAATTACAGTAGAAGTTGTGGGTTATGAGGACTTTTTAATATAAATGTCAAATTTGGTCCACTGCACATATTTGTAGAAACCAGTTCATAGAATTAGCTTAGAATGCAGCACAGTTTGGAAGAACATCATAAGGTATAAATTTATAATGAATGTAGGTTTAAATAAACACATTGCTGACTGAATGTTGTCACCTATTTAACATTACAATGTATATACGTGTCTACTGGTCACTGAATGAAAATCACCACAAATGTACTAACGTTTGGATTTGATCCCGAAAATGTAATATGCTTTTTAAAGACCGTAAGATAAACTGTAATTTCTATAGGGTTTAGATAATCTGACGTCATGTTTCGTGTGTAATTCAAAACAATCGCTAGTCACGCTGTACGATGATGTCATACTGGCTGATGTGTGAATATGAAATTATTTTATATATAAAGTTAAAACTATTGTAAAATTCTGTTAATTCTTACTGTTATTTGTACACACCTTGTACAAAACTGAGCAACAGTACTTGGAAGTAATGTTGCAGATAATTTACAAGGTGCTGTAATAACACTTCCTCTTCCTCATACAATTGCCAGAAAACATGTAGCATGTTCAAATGTTATTACCTTACTGATTTTGTTGTAGTAATCTGTATAAAAATGTGGTTGTGGGAACTTACTTTTGCTTTTGGCAACATTTTGACAACAAAGGTGATGAACTGAGTTGACTGTTCTTTGTCACAGCGAACACCATGTTACTGTGCAGTGCTAACACTGGCACAAGATATTCGTAGTGCATATATAAAAACAAACTTTTAGTCAAAAAATCATCAATCATTGCCTCCCTAATCTACCTACTGTTAACAGAAAGAGCCCAATCTATTTTAAATATAAAAATTTGCTCAAGGCCTTACCTTCTACTATTGTGTTTGGAGAGTCAACTGCCACCGAGATGCCAACGACCCAGTTCAGAGATATCGCTTACCCAGCGCAATTTACTTAGAGTATTGAGCCCCTTCTGTGAGACTGTTTTATGCGACAGATGCAGTGAAAAGCAGAGATAATGTCTTGTAGCTTTCCGTCCTATCGTCTGTTCTTTGCTTTCTCTTACCCATATGCGTTGTTTTCCTGTCTTTAACTCAGACTGTCCACCTCTGTAGTCATATGAAAAGTGTCTGACTGCCCCCCTTGATCTTGATAATGCTGTGGTGTTGGTGGCTTGCCCACACATGGGTCTTCCCTGTATGATTCTGCTGTCAATTAAAAAAACCAAACATTTTGTGTGTTATATGCTAGTATTGCACATGACATCCACAAGAAACTCTACAATAAAAAGGTGTTACTTTAAGTAGTGAGTATAGGATTAGTAATAATACTTATGCTATACTTTATTCTTTTTGCTCTGCCCTGCTGTCATGTTTGCAGGACTATGACCAGATCATTATGTATGGTGTATAGTCAATTACACACAGATATTTTACATTTCAAGGTACTTACCTGATGCCTATTCCTAGGGAAAAAAAAAATTAAACGCAGTATTAAAAGTAGTGGTAGTAGAAGCAGTAGTAGTGAAACTAAGCCAGCCAAGTTATCACCCTACTTCTGTGCTCCTCAGATATTGACCTTAAAGCATAACTGGGCTGATTCAAATGAAGTGTCTGAAATGTTTCTGTCTGAGTGTTAAATAAATCTTTGGCACCTCAGATTCACAGAAAAAAAGAGAAGTGTTTGCCTCTTATCTGTATTGAAGTTGCAAGTCCTTGTCTGCACATAGAATTTATCCTCTCATTAATCTGCTTTTTGCAACAGGCTTTACCTGCATATTTGGCATTATAGAAACACAAATTAACTTTATAATTGAAAATACAGTGCATGCTTTTGTCATGACTTAAAATTGTACCTCATTGTACCATCCGTTTCTATCTATAGACACAGTCACATGAAGACAAGTTAGATTTTGACTTCCTGTTGTGAAGCACTGAAGCGTTCAATGTTAAAATAATGTATGGCCAAGAAGACAGTTTAACATGTATACCAAAGTATAATTCTTAGGCTGTAGTGTTTAGGACTGTGCGTTATTAAGTGTAATTTCAGTCTGAATGCCAGTTGTCTGTGGTTTGGGTTAAACTGTGACAAACTCCTAAAAGTCATATGTAGTATATTATGTAAGTCTGTTACATAAACAGTTAATATTACCATAAAGTGACATTAAACAAAGTACAAAATATTGTAAACTTTATGACATAGATTTGTTCATTTGGTGGACTGACATTTTGCAAGACCAAAGTGAGACAGCTGTTTTGTGTTTACATACAGTAGGTTTCCAGTCAGACTCAATCTTCACACTCCATGAACTCGCCTTTTTAGGGAACAGTGGCCAGTTTGAATTGTACAGCCGCCATTTGCATCACTATCTGTGTTGTAGCGCACTCTGCTGGTGTGTACAGGAGCATGTGCTGCTGTGTGGTCTTTTAAGGTGTCACCACAGATTCTGCAAAAATATAACTTTACATAAACTAATCCTCACCCAGGGATCACAAGAGGAGATTGTTTTATTAAAACTTTCATTAAGACGTTTATTTTAAAGATGAGCAGCTAAACCTGATTGGTTTGTAATAACTTATCGTCCTACTCTGCCATGATGTTTAATCTTATCTGGTAATGATAAATGAAGTGAAAAGAGAAGAAGCTTTCAAGATTCACGCAGTAGAGACAATTATAGGTTCCTTTACAGCTGTTGGCAGCCTCCTGTATGAACACTGACGTAACACAAGCTGCAACAATGAACAATAAGAAGGTAAAATATAATTTTGTTTTGCATGACTTGTCTTTGTGATTTAAAGAAAACTTCCAAATACTATTTATTATTAAAAAATAGCATCACTTATTCTCTTAGGCTACCTAAATAAAAAACACATTGCAGCATCCTGACATAACTTATTGGCGATATGATTAAGTGTGAAAATACCTAACGTCCTTTGCAGTTATATATAGGTATTTAATATCCATTCAAACAATTAGACTGTTTTCATTTAGTAGTTTGTTGCTTTTATTTCATATTGCAAAAAGTGAGCACAAATCAAAACCAGTGTCTTACAGAGCTGCAAGCCTAGGAAACGGTTCAACGTTTGGTTTTCCATTGAATCAAAGTCTGCTGGGAAATCACACAGTGGGGATAGAGGGGAATACCAAGTCAAGAAGCACAAAGTTTCGTTGGCTCAGTCGCCGGTGTCTTCTACCGCAGATAAACGGTAAAAATCCACAACAGTAAACCTGCCCCATAAAATCATATGATCCAGACCGAATTGTTAATATCCTAAATCACGACAGAGAAAAAACAGCGATTACTTTTTGTAGCTTTAGTCACTATATGTGTTACTTTATATAAAAATATAAATAATAAACAATGGAATTTAAGCTGAATTTGTCCTGTTGTTGAAAAGCTTTATTGGATCTCTGGCAGCACTGATCCGTGCGTGCAGTGCAACCGCTGTTTCATTCCAGCAGAAACACACTTTAAACCACAGAAAGTCACAGGAAGTACACTGTGTGGGATGTGAACACTTTATATTTCGGAAAATGTTCGTGTCGTGAAATACCGTTCTCAGAACAATCAAAAATTTCTTCGGTTTCCATTATCGCAAAATAAAGTGAAATCAATTTTGTGTCATTAACATTTGTTCTGCCCTCTTTTTATTAATGTGTAATTTACAAAAGGCCTATGTTAATATTTCACTAGACATAATACAGGGTCAAAATAGACCTTAACCATTGTGTTTTTACTATTTTATTCTTAGAGTAAAAACACATTGACATAATAAATGTCGACGATCAAACTGTCCTGTTAGCGACTCTCCGGACTGAGGCGTGTCCCGAGCTGGGACAGGCCTGTCGGTGCACAGTTGAACCGGTTCTTGAACCCCCTTTGAATGTCGGCCTCCATACCGAGACCCTGGCTTTGTTTCTCCTGGATGTAGAGAGGCAGACTTGGATATACGGCCGGTGGTGGCAAGTAGGAGGACCGCCATGGCAGCACAAGATTATTACACACTGCCGGGTGATTTATATGGGGCGCCAACCAATTGTGGGGTGGGTAAGACAGGTTGGAGGCATGGTGCAGTGTGTCAGGTGTGGACAGAAATGCTCGGATAGAAGAAACGGGGTGGGAAAACTCATTGATGGAGTTTGGGATGTCATCGCTGGAGGACACCTGCCGCTGGGTATCTATCTCTACCTCCACTGACTTCCGGCCCTGCAGAGATGCTCGGGGAGAGAGGACACGGGGCGCGGACAGAGGGAATATGGCCTGCTGTGTGCCACAATTCTGAGAACTTTGTGGATAAAACCCACCAGCACCTCTGGGTGAGCTGAAATAAGGGATCTTAGTCTCAAAGGGGTGAATTGCTGTTTCTTGTTGCCTCAGACCCAGGACAGAGCCTGGGCTTCCTCTGCTGTTACCCCAGAGTCCTGCTTGAAAGAGGGTAGGGGTGTGAACCGGTCTGGGTGAGGGCAAAGCAGAAGCTATAACAGGTGCAGTAGGTGTTGCACAAGCAGTGGCAGCTGTGCTCTTCTCTGCACTCAGGCTGGTGTGATACTGCATGCTGAGCACATGAGCGCGCAGCTGTGCGTTCTCCTCACTCAGAGCCAGCAGCTGACCCTCCAGCATCAGGTCGTTCAGCCTCCTTTTCTCCCTGGATCGCTTTGCTGCTTCGTTGTTCTTGCGTCGCTTGTCCCAGTAAATGGAGTCTTTCTTGTCGGCGGGGATCATCTCCCTCTTACGGCGTGTGGTGGGGCTTGCGTGGCTGCCGCAGGCCCGTAAGTGCAGTAGACGTCGGGCCAGCACAGATGACCGAGTCACAGTGAACATGACACCAGGGTCTGCATTAGGTTCCATGTAGCCGCTACTCTCCACCGAGGAGGAAGGCTCAGCACCGCCAGGGCTGCTTGGGGTGGACATGTCGCTAGACTGGGGGGAAATTAAAGCTTGAATCAGAACAACTTTCATTAACCTGTGTGTCCACCTTAAAGCTAAATGCCCCATGAAGTAATCTGTCCCTCATCATAGTGGTTTTACTTTTTTGTCTTTTATTATTGCCAGATCGCATTTGCAGCTGTAATCAGGTATTTTGCAGATTAAGACTTTATTTATATTAATAATGTAGAGGGCTACATCGAGGTCCCACTGCCGAGACATCTGAATATTGTATAGACGTGTTGATGCACTCCTAAAAAACAAATACAAATATGAAACGGGATATTCTTAACATGCACGTCTACTCTTTTTATTATAAATTACATTTTGCCGAAAATATATTCTAACAATTGTACTTTTTATCGTAATTGAAATGAAGTGTTGACTGGAAATGTTGTTTACCTCATCTGAATACTTCCGCCACCACATAAACTTACCACATTTTTTTTTTCGTTTCGTTAAGAACATCGAAGTGAGTGATTACTACAGTTTTGTCTCGTGATCTTACGATTCATATAAAGTAAAAATCCACCTCAGGTAACTGCAAAGTCAGATAAAGTGCGTCCTCCTTGAGGGCATTATAACATATTATTGAAATGCCCGGCACAGTGGCATTCGTGGCAGTCAATTAGGCTTATTTAATGTCAAGGAGTGTCCCAAAGTAAGATTAGTTAAATATAACTTATTAAATGCCTGGTCTCCATAATATGTCAAACGTCATCATTACGCAATGTTATACTTGCCTCTCTGACCTGGATAAGAAGAAGATGGATGAGAAGATGACACCTGTGGGATGAGTTGGAAGACTGGATCAACTTTGAGAGAGTTTGTTCTGCAACACACGGCAACGGGCACCATTACGCGTAGCAATTAGATCGTTTAATTACGTGTATTTGCAAGTTAGGTTTGAGGGTGTTACGTGTTCGCCTGGCTAAGGCTGCTCTTACCTGTCGATCACAATCAGCGGTGCTGAAGAGAGCGTGCAGAGCTGCTGGGGGAGCATACATATACTGTATGCACGCAGCCAATCGCGTGGTGTCCCCGTACTTTTGGTTTCATGCTGTGGAAACTGATCAGGCGACTTCACTTGGAGAGCGGAAGTCCAAGACAACACTGTGGTCACAAATGAACCAACAGGTGATACTGAAATGAGTCACTTTGGATCCAGTGCCCTACTTATTGCTCTTTAGCCTACTGCACATTGATTCTCATGATCACAGCAGAGTGGGCTACCTGCATAACCTGCAGAGAACTGCTGCACCCCTGTTCAAGTCTTGTTTGCGTGTTGTGTGCGTTACAAGCAGAAACACGCATATTTTAAAAAAATGATTGATTCAGTAGTTTAAAAACTAAAATTACAGAGAGCGTAGAGTACACTTAAATTTGCGATGATGTTTATTTAATAATGTCGTTAAATGCTAAATTAAGATGTTTGCGCTATTAAACATGATATACTTCAGAGTCGCTCTCAAGGATCAAGAAATTCATTGTGGTCCAAACTCAACAGAAAGCACAGCATAAACAACCTGAACGGATAGTAGTAGTAGTAGTAACAATAATAATCATTTATGATTGATCAATCTATCATTCCCAAAAGGAGAAATTCACTTGTCACTAAAAATGACATCAAAAGTTAATAACAACAAAATAAATCTAGAAAGTAGTACAAAATACAGAATAGATCATAGCATACTACTTAAAATAAAGTTTGTGAATTCATGAGAGTTCATAATCCAGTTCCAGTGAGTCAGGACTGAGTTCTTTAATGTCCCAATCTGTTCCTTGATCAGACCCTATCAGATCTGTCCATGTTACTGGAGAGTCGTTGTCTCAGCTAGTTTCCTCAGCACTTCTCTCCAGCTTTGCACCTTTACCTCCTCAGATCCTGGTGGATTTCAAGTTTCTCTCCTGGGGTCAGGCTTGTGTTTTGCAGGACTAATAGCTAAGTAGCTAATAGCATGCTAGCTGTTGTCATGGGTAAAAACAGTGCAGTATCCATGGTAATGTATGCCTCACAATAATGTCACCAAAAATCCTATCACATACACTGAAGATCAAAAAGATCCCATTAAGTTAACTTCTGCCCATTTTCTTGGAAGAGCACACATCAAGAGTTGGGGGAGATCAGCCCCCACAGAAACACATCAAAAAAACAAAACAAAATAAAAAAAACACACAAGGAGTGGGGCTGCTGTAACTGGCTGCCACCGACAGGCTCTAGAACTCATTATATAGTAATAATAATATTCATAAGGAAATGAATGTTGAAGCGGCAGAGAGATGACATTGGATTGTTAAATTTTTTTATAGTGTGGGTGTGCATATTGACATGATGCATATTTGAGTATATATGCCAGCATGTGGGTAAATGTGGACGTGCATAAAGAATTGAAACCGTGTTTTAATATTATCTAGCCATCATGGAAACTTGTGGCTTTTACTTTGTACATAGTGAATGTGGAAAGTACTAAAAACAAAAGTACGTTCCCACTCCCTTTCCGTGCATGTTGTCCAATAAAGAAACTTTCTTTAATGCTGACGTGTAATTTTTGCTGTAGTGCCTCCTGCTTGAGGACATTATAACAGATATTACAGAAATGTGCGGCACAGTGACATAGTTTCAGGACGTGTACATGAAGGTCTATTCATCTCAGTCTAACCTCATGTCATTAGTCCTACTGGAGTGCGTTATATTTAGAGGTGTTAATTTTAAAAAGCATGACCAAAACATTAGAAACACTTTAATATAATGTACTTTAGTACAACCCCACCACAGAGTTAATTACTGTGTTCGATAGGGTGATGCAATGATGCTTGGAACCGTGGTTTTCACTTTATACATGTACATGCCTGCCAACCCTCTGCCAATATTCTCCCGCATTTCTCCAGATTTATGGCAAAATTCAAATTTATACCTCTCCCCATATATTTATCACAACCTGATCATGCTAATGTGCATCATAAGAGTATTAGTTCTTTGTTTGTTTGAGCTTTTAAACATAACTGCAGCAAAACATAACATAAAACGTTTTCTGGTTTATTCTTTTGTCCTGCTGCTTCCTCTCTTCAGTCATTGTTTAATTGGCTTGACTAGTGCTCACTGAGCCAGGGATTAGGGGTCAGTTCTGACAGCATGGACAAATGCTTGTTACTCTGTATGAACAGTATAAATGGCTAGTTTCAAGTTTCAGTAGAGAGAAGCGATCCCAAAAAAGCATCACACAGCATCCACATGTCAGAGATGCATTAATTTAGCACAGCTTACTGTGATCACTTCTGGGCAAAGGTCAAGGCCACACTGACTTTGCGTTCACCCTTTGTGGCCAATACTTGTGAATATGATTTGTAAAGAACACAATTTCCTCAGATTTAGTACAACTGTCCAATTGTAGTCATTAATGAACTGATTAGTTTTTGGTGGGCAAAAGTCAAGGTCCAGATTTGGCGTCATTAGCCTAGCATGCTAACAGACTTGGACTGATTTGGACCAAACTTGGGGCACACAACCTTTAAGGCATGACTGTTACATTCCAGTAGATAATTAGCTAGATGTTAGTATGACACATTATATCAGCTTTCATGTTAGCAAATCAGTAACTGGCCCAGGTGGTCACTAGGTTGACTATTTTTGCCTGTTGCATATTTGATTATTACCATGCTAATTGCAATGTGGTAGAGCTATTGACCAAATTCTACTTAGCTTAGCTTTCTCTTGCTCTAGCCCATTCTTGAGCTTGTGCCTCTGAAAGAGCCAACTGACATGACATGCTCTACAAAAATCTGGACTGCAAATGAAGTAGTATGATAATAAAAATGAAATGAATGAGGGGCTTGAGAAAGTAACTATAGTACTAGTAGTAAATTATACTGGGATGGTTATTGGTTATATGTTATAAATATTGTTTTTGAGTAATGTTCAAACAGAGACCAGGTCTAAATAAAAAAACCTAATTCACCCCATTTCACCTTTGATTCCCATTGTCAGTGGCTATCATATTTGTGCAGGATTCTGCCCCCACTTCTGTGGACTGCCTGGGTTAATCTGTGAATGATGGTTTGCTGTGTCATCTGTGCAAATTTTATCACAAAATGTCAAATAATACGTAGATGATGGAGATATATAGCTAGGGATGTCCCAATACCGGTATCAGGTGGAGATCAAATGATATATTGCCATAGCCAATATATGGGCTGATATTTGGAATTTTTTAAAATATCGGCATGACCAATAAGTCCTTCAGTGTGGATGATACAGACTACAAACTCCACATGGCTAATTTACATATCAAGGGTCTGAGCATATGGCTATGTGACATAAGGACATGGTTAATTAGCACACCATGTCAAACACACTATTAAACTTCTTTTACTCCACAAATCATATACATATTGATAACATAATACGTTTCAATATTTCAATATTCAATAGAAAATGTTATAAAAGTAAATAATTAGCCAAACAAATGGATCTAACAGTGATTTGTATAACACATTTTAACACAAATCAGCTCACATACCAGTTATGTCGCTGCTGTTAGTTACACTGATGAAGCATCCCCTTCTTATTCCAGTGTTTTTTGTTTTGTTTCAGCAAAAGAAAAGGAAAGGCTGCACTAATTGCTGCCTCAATTGTTTATTTTTATTTAATTTTTTTTAGGTTTTAAAAAATATTTATGCATAATAAATGTTCATTTAGTTTAACCATTTTTTCTGCATTTCTCATTTACTGTATTTACATGTATCATATCGGCCTATTGGCCAGTTTGATTTCATTGGCATCTGCATCGGCATTGGCCATTAAAAATCCCATATCGGTCGATCTCTTGTATCAGGTATGTCAGGTCTAATACTACCCTCGTGTACTCATGCTTGTACTTTTCGGCAGAATGTTTATTTCGTGTTAGCTCACTGGGTAGGCGAAGGTGGAGAAATGTCAGCAGTGTGTAGATATTTTAAGTTCTGCTAAACTGGCACGAGGGGAAGTGAATAACATCTCTTTTAACACAAGTCATTTAGTAAAACATTAAAAGAATTAGTGTAACATACTGTAGTTTGCAGTAGCAAACAACACTGCATCAAACATTGGAGAAGTGAGAGAAAATGTCTTTTGTCAAATATAAATGTAATAAATGTAAATGTCAAATTACAGAAGCTCTTACTTAGTAGACTGCTCTTAATGACCAGCCTTTGTTGGTTGTTGAAGATATCAGATTACACTGCCTCTTCAGCTCACTAGTGCCCTGTTATGTCATTCGTAGCCATCATCACATTGTTGTCTTACTGAATTTTACCAATATTTACTTTACCTTGAATTTAAAAAAACATATCTCTAGAACTGCCTTCTTCTACATGAGGAATATCGCAAAAATTAGGAGCATCTTCTCAAAGTGCTGAAAAACTAGTCTATACATTTGTTACTTTTACACTGGACTTGTAAATCACCACTAACAGGGCGTCCTAATAACGCATCTAAAAGCCTCCACAATATCATCCCCCAGCCTGGCCCTCAGTGTGTACAGTGCACAGTTATTGGCCCTACCAGACTACCCAGTGTATTTGTCCACTGCTAATCATTATTGTTCTTTTATCTCTCTACTTTACACTGACCCCAACCTGTATTCCATGGTCTTCAATGACTTTTTGCCCCTGAGTTTTTAAGTTTAACTTTAAGTTTAAGTTTCAAACTGTTGGAGTGGCCACTCCCAGTGTTTTAGCTGTGTCTCTCTTTTGTTTTTCCAGCCTAATGATGGCCTCCTTCACTTGCATAGACACCTCTTTGGACCTCATGTTAATAGCTAGGGTCAGCTGCATTAGGATCAGCTAATGCAAATGTCAGAACCAACTCCTGACCTTTTATCTGCTTCATTAGTCACCCAAATCCCTCCCCATCCCTCCACCCCCACCTGTCCAATTGCTGGTAAGTAATTTTTACACTATTTATGACATGTGTGTTATATGCTAAAAGCATTCATAGTATTGCACTAGGTTCCATAAATGAACATATAGTGACAGTGGCTCGGTTTGTAGAGCAGGGCATCTATCCACTGTAGTGTCAGTGGTTTGTAGCTCGACTCCTCTTGGCAACATGTGTCCTTGGGCAACCCACCACTGTCCATTGTTCGGTGTAAAACCTGTGCCAAATAAAAACACGGACCATGATCTGCTGTGGCGGCCCCTTTTGGGAAAGGCCAAAAAATTAGATAGTTGCGTAACAAATGAAAATTGTGTATTTCAAACAACCCCTATCAGATAGTTAGTTTTGGAAAGGTACTGAATCCAATGAAAGTTATTCAACCATTTGATAAAACATTCTGATGGAGTACACTGCCATGTTATTGTTAACATGTACTATGATAATGATGTATTACAAGTTAATCTCTTATATGTACTCACTGTGGTGTGGAGTCTTAACAAATAGTCTTAACATTTATATTATTTTTCTCATTTGTTACACCATGTCAAGTGCCTGCAATCCTTATTCATCGTAACTGGTCCACATTAGGTAATTAACTTATTTTGTCTTTGATGCATACTCATATGTGAGTCATTATCTCACAATGGCTGCCAACAGTTGCTGATGAAATTCAGTCTAATGCACTGTAAGGATGCTCAGTTGAGTCCTTCCACTCCTCCACAGTAACTTTCTGAGAAGTTGAGGTTAAACAAAGTGTCCTGTCACAGCAGGATACTGGCAATGACAGTTATAGTGTGACTCCTTAGTATGTTCATGCAATACAAATTGCACTGTGAGAAAGTCACAATCCACCTTTGTCATTCTGCACACCTTCTATTTCTGTAACAGCTACAACAGCTTCTCCCACCAAGTGGTGAAGACACCTGGTGTTAACAGCATCACCACACTAAACAATGCAAACAAGCAAAGTTGCACTGAAAGATCTTTCTTCTGTAGATTGTGTTGATGATTTTACTGTGGTGAGCTGAGTGTGGGGGCCGTCCAGAGAAGTGGGGGGAATGTCCTCTGAACTGTCAACTCTGTGTTTGTAGAAAACTCCAGCAGATTTTTCTTTCTGACTCACTGTAACCACAGAGGCCACAGTCAGCCATGTTCCAGCTAGGTTAAGTTTTAGCAAGAAGATAGTCTCCAGATTTTTAAAGAGGCAGTAACAGCACATTGCATTGAATTCTTGTAGTGACTTTTCTGATGAAAAATAGTCATATAAACATAGACACACACAAAAAGCACACAGGCCCTCCGGTAATCTGAATAATGAATAATACAGCCATTGATAAATTAATAACTACACAACAGATATGCTTCAAGTTATTCAGCTTTAATCGACTATATTGCATTGTAGTGACTGAATACACTTTTGAGTATGACTCATTGTCACTGTTTAAATGAACATGCACAGAAAGCATTGTGGTATATGTAATGGTGGGCCTGCATAATTTTTACCACTGCCACCTTCTCATTGTGTGGCAGCACCCACATCCTGAATGCATGTTGCAGACAATTTCACTGTATGTAGATGATTTATCTTGAGCAATATGCTGTTGGTTTTATAGCTATAAAATGTCCAATTTAGTAAAAACATTTCCCCTACGTGGGAGTAATTTAAACCTCAATTGTGATTATATTTCTGTTAAAGATTATTGTCTGATTACCATCTTGCTATAACACTCTAAAAATGGAATATGTATTGCTCTAACTAGCCATCCATATGATGCATTTTAAAGGACAAGGTTGATGCTACTCTTTACATTTCTAATTGGCACCAAATCTAATGACCTGAACAAATACAATGCTCAAAAAAATAAAGGGAACACTCAAACAACACATCCTAGATCTCGATGAATGAAATCTTCCAGTTGAAAATCTTTATTTGTTATAAAGTAGAATGTGTTGAGAACAAAATAACATAAGAATGATCAATGGAAATCAAAATCATTATCCCATGGAGGTCTGGATTCAGAATCATATTCAAAATAAAAGTGGAAAAGTCAGATCACAGGCTGATCCAACTTCTGTGAAAATGAAAATGAGGCTCAGTAGTGTGTGTGGCCTCCACG
The DNA here is from genome assembly GCA_900302695.1 of Helostoma temminkii. Taxonomy (NCBI): domain Eukaryota; kingdom Metazoa; phylum Chordata; class Actinopteri; order Anabantiformes; family Helostomatidae; genus Helostoma; species Helostoma temminkii. The sequence continues at coordinate 20,657 of OMLM01012126.1, forward strand.
TGCCTGTATGCACTCACTACATAGTCTGGGCATGCTCATGATGAGACGACGGATGTTTTCCTGAGGGATCTCCTCCCAAACCTGGATCAGGACTTCAGTTAACTTCTGGACAGCCTGTGGTGCTATGTGGTGTCGGTGGATGCAAATCGCATGATGTCCCAGAG
>OMLM01012131.1:0-17392 GCA_900302695.1 Helostoma temminkii
TCCTATCTTTAAATCCAAACTCAAAACCTACCTGTTCAAGATTGCCTACTCACTTTGATCTACTTTTGTACTTGTATAGTCTGTTTTTGATTTATTATGTTGCTTTATTGTTGATTGTACAGTGTCCTTGAGTGTTATTATTTGTATTATTAAATGATGATGTGTTGTTATGTTTTGTGTAAAAAGATGCCCATTATTGCTAAATGATAAATGTTCCCTTCATTGAGTGAGTCTGAACTGTATATTATGATGTGACATGACAACAAAATGAAGGTCTCAAATGTGGGACAAGAGCAGAACACAGAATGTTGCCTGGTTTTACATTAAACACACTATTGCCTCCACATACTCACCTTCTTTAGTAATTGTTTTTATTCCTTTGAGTCAAGCTAAGTACTCGATGCTGGGAAAGCCTTCAACAGTGGCCTGCATGCCAGCGGCATCCTGGTGAGAGAGCAGGAATACATGGTCTCTTATTTGTCATCTTTTCCAAAGTAACCAGACACTGCGGGAGATTAGCCCCTTGGAAAATACTCACAAAGATAATGATGGAAAAAGACAACAAAGTGAAAATCTACAAGTCAAGTGGAAACCCCACAAGTCTTGATTATGTCATTTTTGAATGAACATACTTTGTATTATATATAAATAATGTGACTACTGTAGGTCTTAGAAAAGAAAACACAGACTCCTCAAATTAAATCTTAATCAATCTGAATTATATAATTTATTGTCATTAATGACATTTTCATAATAATGAATTCATATTTCATAGCTGCATAAGTCAGTCTACCTGGTCAGAACATTTCCAATTGTACTGTAATAGTTTCAGTGGAGACCCAGATCCCCGGAGAAGATCTGTAGCTGACTGTGTACAGCCTGTTTTTTAAGTTTAGATGCAGTGATAGTGGTGTGGTATGACAGACACCACCCATTTAGTCTTGAATAAAATATAAACTATTAACATTATAATTTATGACAAAATAACTGTAAAACTAGTGGCATCCCTGTCAATGTCACATGTATTTATTTTCAGGAAACATTATAAAAAAAGAACATCAGCATGTTACCAATGTCAGTGTGTGAACAAGGCGCTTTTCATCAATGCTTTTGTTATCTAATGTTTTAGAAATGTTTGTGCTTCTACTTAGTTGTTCTTGTCATTTGTCACTACTTGCCAAAAACATCTTTGTTTATCATCCTACAGGCTAAATACAGTTCAAATTTTCTGCCCTGGGGAAAATCTTGCTTTGGTTTTGGGCAGTAATAAATATCCTTGATGAAAGAGACATATTCTAAAATTGTGTGTGAGATTGGAGACCTACAGCCAAAATCTGCTTCCTCTTTCTTTATGGTATGTTTTTTATTTTTACTCTTGGTTGGTTTATGGAGGTGTTACTGAGGTCACCAGGGTTAAGCCCTGTACCATACAGTGTAAAGTACAGTAGCTTCACAGTAAGGCCATCTTTGCTTTGGGTGTGCGCCACTGTATATTGTGGCTGGTGAGTAAGAACTTCTTTGCCATGCACTCATTTTGGACAGTAAACATTACGCACAAATACACACATTCAGTGCTCCTCACATGAAACGAATTAAGGAAACAGCCTGCTGCTTCTTGTCTGTTGACTTTTCCCTGACCCTCACCCTGGCAGCAAAATAATTAAAATACAGTAAAATACAATCTTGTAATTCAACTGTGAGTTTGAGGTTTAGCTGACAGAGTCCACCTTTTCCAGCAAAGGATTGTCAGTTAAATAGTTAATTAATTCTTCAAAGAAATCCTCTGTAGTCTTCTCTATCATCCACCTGACTTTATGAAGCTCACTAATATCACTGCTTCCAACTTCAATATAAATTCCTATCGATGCATAGTCCACGGTCTAGTTCACAAGAACGTTTATAATGGCCAGTAAAGCTATAGCTTTACCCAGATTTAAAAAAACACTGTGTGTCAACTTCACTCTTTTTTAATTACGCAGCATCATCCCCCTCTGTATCTACAGCTCTTTGGCTTGATAAGAATCCAAAAAAAGACACTCAGAATGATAAATTGCAATGCCTGAAGCCCTTTATTAGATTGTCAACCAGGGGCAGGGATTATATTTTGCACACCGCTTTACTAAGAAACTCTATGGCATTGCATTTTAAGGTCAGTTGAAACACAGGGTGGAAACACTGAATGGAAATCCATTCATTTTGTGAAAGAGTAGATTTATTATGAAAATTAAGTGTCCATTAGTTGCTGTAATAACTGTAATAATTGTCTTATTTCGTTTCCCAAGTAGGTAAGAACATGCTGTTAAATTAGTCACTATGTTTCTGGTCACAAAGACAGATGAAGTTATGAACAATGCTAGTATTTCTTAATAAGCTAGTATAAAAGTACACTGGCCACTTTATTAAGCAAACCTTTTCCAAGGTTATAATTTCTCAGTTTTTAAGTTGAAACTATCAGAAAGGTGCTAATTCTACCACGTGTTCATTGATGAGGTGGTGGAGTGCATTATATTAAATAGGTGCTTATAATGTTTTGCCTTCTCATTTATTTTAAATAGGATGTCCAAAATAGGGCATCCTCACAGCAAGAAGGTCCTGGGTTCAATTGCCAGGTCGGCCTTGGTCTTTCTATGTGGAGAATGTGCCTTGCATGTATCTCCCCGTGTTTGCATGAGTTCTCTCCAGGTACTCCGGCTTCCTTCCACAGTCCAAAGACATACAGTCAGGTTAATTGGAGACTCTAAATTACCCGTAGGTGTGAGTGTGAATGGTTGTCTTTGTCTATATGTGGCCCTTTGATGGACAAGATGACAGGGTGTACCCTGGCACTCTCGCCTGTATGATGGCTAGATGGATAGACTCCAGCGACCCCTACGGGGACTAAGCGGTTCAGAAAATGGATGGATGAATGGATGGATGTATGTCCAAAAAATTATAACTGCTGATAAAGTATGTTGTATTGGATTGCACTGTAAAGGTGTGCCTAATAAAGTGGCAAGTGAGTAAATATTGCCTTTACATGATATTAATAACTCTGCCATACCTGATTTGGATGTACCTAATGTGTATGTACAGTTAAGTTTCCTAGTTGAGTGTTTGGTAATATCTTACTGTATCTATACTTATGATTATGATTAGGTGGGAAACAAATACTTTTGAGCAGAGTAGTCTTCATGCTGATAAAACAACAAGGCTTATAGTATACAGCCATGGTCACACGAAATGCTCTGATGTGATATTTTAATGCATTATTCACTTGACAGAAGTTATACAAACATGTTACAACTCCTGGACATTTGGTGTTTAACTCAAAATAACATGACAAAGAAGGCATTGCAATCCTTTCTTATAAATGGAGATGGACCTATTATGATATGACATTCTCCCAACGGACCAATGAAACTCAAGAACTGCTCCAACATGTTCTCAGGCTATAGTGACTTCCTGTAAAGGAATAACCCTTTGTTCCAAATGTAATAAAAATGCATATATTTTATAGGTTCTATACTGCGGTAATAGCTAAACACATTAGCATGCTAACACTGAATCATCGAGATAAGGATTAATTTCAATCAATGCAGTACTAGTAAATATGGATAGAAAATGTGAATGACAGCCACTGGATGTTGTCATAAGTTTGGTCGCTGAAATCTCTGTAGCTCATCTATGCTTCATTTCATTGTGTTGTTTAGTAGCACAATGCACATTTCTGTAAACGTGCCAGTGTTAGCAACCAAACTACTAGAAACTAAACAAAATCAACTGGTATATTGTTTGGTTGAAGTAATAAACTATATAGCCCTCAGCCTTTTAGCATTACCAGAGTGAATTGATCCTTTGAGTGCTCTGAAAACCTCTCCATTCAAAGATCTCCTAAGAATGAACCTTGTTGCATGCGTCACATACAATTCATAAGCCTAGAAGAGTTTCCCCTAAATCATTTTCAGAAACCTCACCAGAGAAAACAGGGTGACCACATCAGCTGCCGTGGAAGTCCAGGGATCCCTCTGCTTTTTCTTCACTCAAGGTCAGAAGTGACTCACTGCTTTGACTGGCAAGACTTCCAACACTGGGCACAAGGTCTGCTAGAACCCTTAAACTTTTCATGCCTGTCTCATCGTTTCTTTATGCTGCTGCTTTCTTTGCACACTCAATACAGTCTCTCGGTGTATTACTAATAGATACAGACTGTCATCAGATACAATCATCATCATCATCATCCCTTTTTGTTCTCCACCTTCATTCTTATCTGCCTTGCTCCTCCATGTGTCCTTGGTTTCTCTAGGTTTCTTTGCCTCACATTGGTCATTTCATTATCCTGTTGAGGCTTTTTTCATCAGTTAGTTAAATAAAGACTTGTCCACTGTGATTTCCATCTGAGGGGCAGTGAAAAATATCTTGAAACAAGAACTCTGAGGTGGACCACAGGAAGGCGGAGAGGCAAACATGAGAAGGTCAAGAACCTTAACCAGGCAACATGGGTCTTCTCCATCTGCAGAGCCGAGATTGAGGCGGCAGGGCCTGGGTTTCCTGAAAACCCTTTGCGGTAAGGTCACCTTACTCCATTCACTTACAGAATGAAACTGACCTCAAATAAAACAACTAGCAACGTTTTAAGATTATGTCTGCTGCATTTCCGAATGCCACTGTTTCATGGTTGCCAAAAACATTATACAAACCTAATTTAAATGAAAATAGTCAAAACTGGTTTTTCATATAATTAAGCACAGAACATATTTAATGGTGCTAAGTTTAATGATTGTTGATTAAGTATTTTATTAACTGGTCTTTGAATCATCAAATACTGTAAAAGAAATAAATCATTTCAGCCATCAAGCTGAAATGTAGCGAATGGTTAGCTATACAGTTACAGTAGAACATCTGATAAGGTGGTAGACAGACTGTCTGGCTGACCAAATATCTTTGGTTTCAGTCAGTGGTTGTTTCTAAAGATCATCTGATCAAAGAAACACAACTTATGTATACATCCAATCTGCTGTCATTATACACAGTATAAATTAGCACAGAGAGCAGGAGGAAACAGGAAATGAGATAACTGAACTGACATTGAGGAGGATATCACTTAATCAGTATTGTTATTACATAATTGTGTATTATAATTTACACTATTACTTTCACTATTTACTGAAATAATGATGTTGACATTGATATAAAATAGGAGCTCATTTAGTTATGTGGACATGTCCTAAGATATCCACATACACATAAATGAACAAAACAGCAACAACAAAATAAAAACAAGAATAAAACCTCACTGAGAGCAACAGAGGGAAGGTTCCCATTCCTGGGAGAGCACATATGCCACAGGTGCAGCTTTATGAAAAGTGTAATTTCAAAGCTACAATATGCAACTTAAGCTAGAAATACCACAAGACTCTTCCTGCTCCCTTCATGCTCCTCTGCACTGCTACACACATGTATCAGCTCTACCCAACATATCAGGGAGTTGTTGTTATGAAATTGTGATAAATGCTCTAAAACATACTAAGCAGAAATAATTGATATTTTATCACTTGTTAAAAACTGAAAAAAATCTATGCACTGTTGCCCATGGTGTACAATGAGTCTCATTTAGATCATGTAATGTAATTTTTAATCATAAATGAAGAATGACACCTCATTAAGAAATTATGAAATGTTAACGTTTTCTTGGACACCTGTGTTGTATTCTATCTCTGTAAAGATTACCTACAAATATGTCTTATTTGCATGGATAAAAGCTCTTGTTGCTAAATTTCAAAAACATATCTCTGTGTCCTCAGTATTCACTGTCTGAGGTTACCATAAACACAACCGTTATCAGTTCCCTTTTCCATTCATTAGTTTATGAAATCTGTTATGGAAATAAGTGAGATCCATGAATACACCACTAGTTAATACATAAACATACACATACAGGTAAAACAGTGCTAAGTGCTTCAACATTTATGGTAATCTTGGTTGCTATGCAACCAGACAACACCAGTGTACACATGTATACCAAATTGACACATGGATCTGAACATACTGTGACAGTGTGGATTCTGCTATTTGCCTGCATGCAAAAAAGATGGAAAAGTACTGCAAAGACATAATCTCAGCATCTTTGCAGTTGAATTTAAATCACACATTTATGCTTGCCTTAGGAGTCGCTTTACTAGGACCAGGTCAAATCCTGGTAATCAGTAGAATATGCTCAGATTGTGAGGACAAAGCTTACATCACACATTTCTGACACGGTATTTAAAATAAATCTGAATTTAGCACAGTTGTCGACACACCAAAACCAGCCAATAAATTATGTCATAAGTCAGCAAGTTGTTTCATTTTGATTTAAATGCTTGCAGAATGCTTGGGTTTCACACCACTTATGCATATGGTTCACCTCCTAACACCCACGTTTACCCTGCTATACGCTACAGACCTTACCACCAACACGTCAGGAAGGCCTAACGTGCGTGTGAGCTTTGTGTGCGGCTATTTCTGTGCTTTTGTGTATTTGAGTTGGTAGATGGGTAGCTTTCATCCCACTATTGTTGTGGTGTAGCCTGACCTTGATGCTAAAAGAACTGTGTGTGTGTGTATTTGTGCTTGCATGCTTATTCTGTCATCCTGTGGTGAGTTGTGACCTCACCACTACGATTCCTCATGTCCCAGATACTCGTAGGTGGGGTGAGTATGTATTTTCTCTGATTACGCTGAGACCTTTTTATTCTACGTCATGCCTGGACTGTGAACAACTTCAAAAAGACAAATGAAAAAACACTTTTGCTTTGACATCAGAGGTCACGTTGTACGAATGCCTTTTTTGGGTTTACTACGCCAGTTGTCCAGGACCCATTATTCATTTTGACCTCTACGTAGGAGTTCTCATTGTGGTTAAAACCTCAGTTAAGTTAATTAAGTCTCATGCATAGTACATAACTCATTTAAATTAGTTTAAATAAGTTACATAAATTTTTTGAAACTCTTAAAATTAAGATACAAAACAGATGACAGCAGAGTTTTAGATCTAAAATGTCACTGCTATATGTCACTAGATTGGTTCATTACAACAACAACAACAACAACAACAACAACTCAGTTGGTAGGACAGTCATCTTTGAAAACCCCAAGATTGGTGGTTCGACTCTTGGTTTACCTGATTCCTGACTACATGCCAAAGAGTCCCTGGACAAGACATTGAACCCCTTTACCCCTGGCGCCTCAAAGGGGCAGCCTTTCCACAAAGAATTTCCCCGAAGGGATTAATGAAGTATCAATTAACCTAAGTGCATACCTTTGGACTGTAAAAGGAAGCCAGAGTACCCAGAGAAAACACACGCAGACATGGGGAAAACATGCAAACTCCCCAGAGTTCTTTCAGTTTATTTATCTAATATTTGAGAAATTCCCTGGAACAAGCAACATTTCTGACTTCTTTTTCTAAACATCTCAACAACTTGAATATTAAATGTGTAAGTTCATTATTGACCTGTGAAAATACAAAAAAACACAAGGTACCTATATCTGGAGCTATTAACCACATCTTACAGTCTTCATTACAGAGGGAGCCTGCTGTGGTAAAACAACAAAAACAAAAACAAAATAGTACTAAGTAGTTAAGCAGCGTAACACAGTGTAACCAGCATGCAGGACCTTAAAAGCTGTTATATACACTCATCTGCCACTTTATTAGGTACACCTGTTCAGCTGCTTAACACAAACATCTATTCAGCCAATCACATGGCAGCAATTCTACACATATTGGCATTGTCAAGATGCTCTGCTGTTGTTCATCCGAACATCAGACTGTAGAAGAAAGAGGTTAAAATGAGTTTCAGTGTGGCATGGTTGTTGGTATCAGAATGGCTGATCTGCTGGGATTTTCACACAAAACCATCTCTGGGGTTTACATAAAATGTTTGGAAAAAAAGAAAATACCCAGTGAGTGGCAGTTGTCTGGGCTAATGCAAGAGGTTTTATAGGAGAATGGACAGACTGGTTTGAGCTAATAGCAAAGCAACAGTAAATCAGATAACCACTTGTTACAACCCAGGTATGCAAAAGAGCATAAGACACACAACTACAGCATCAGAGAACTACACTTTTAAAGGGATATAGTTTAAAATGTTGATTCTGTCCAAATCAACCTATGAATGAAAATTTCTATTAAAATAAGATAAGAATTACGCCACAAAATATCAATAAATGAAAAACAGAACAGTATGCCTAATCCACATAGGGAATATCAGATATAATAACTAAAAATCGAACTTTTAAGGTAAAATAACTTAAAAAAATCGAGTTTATTCAAATTATTTCATGAATGAATCCCCATTGCCTCATGATGATGCTACTAGGTTCCATTCACCACTTTGCGTAATCGCAATTCATCACGTGAAGATGCGCAACAATTTATTTTTAAGACTGCCTATGGGGAACACAGAAAGAGACAGAGGGCTGTGCACCGGATAACAGCGAGGTGGGTGGGCACTTGCTTTCTCTCTCTCTCTCTCTCTCTCTCTCTCTCTCTCTCTCTCCCCCTCTCTGTCCGTCGCTGTATAAGTACACATCTGTGATGGAGACACACCGCAGTGCACTTTTACGCAGTGGAGATGATCTTTCGGATAGCGAAATCCAACCCGGCCATGAAACTGATAGTGGTGAGTTACGAGAGTTTTTGCAGCTGTTTTACTTAAGACCTGGTCTGAGCCGTGTGAGCACAGTGGCACCTCTTGCTGAAGGAGCAACGCTTTACAGACTTAATTTTTTACTTTCGGGGGAATTAATGCACGACACCGATCATTATTAACTAAACTCGGCGTTTCAAATACATGGAACTTGGGTACATGAAAGTAACAGTATAGCAGAGGTATAATATTCGCTTAACATGGTCGCGCTGTCCAGCATGCGCCTTTGCAGGTAGTTTTATGATGTCTTACGCATAATAAATGTCCGTAATGAGTCTGTGCGCTGCAGTCACAGTGTCCTCTGACAGTGTCCAGTTTTTAACATTGACGTTTTAGTGGCAGTTCATATCGGAGCCTTTTTATTATCAGGTTTTGAGGATAGAAATGATCCCACATAGGTTTAGAGAGTTTATGTGATGCCAATGCGAGTGTGGGTTCTATTCCTTATACTGCAGTGTTGTGTCAAAATGAAATAAGTGTCACATATAAAAGGTCATAAAAAAAATCCTCTACTATATTAAGCTCCAACATTTGTATAGTGTATTTGCATGGTGTTTTCATTGTATCTGCTCACTGGGTTAGATTTCCTGTTGTGAAATGCCAGCAGGTAGAAGTGGGCAAATACACCTAAGCCCACGGCTGGTATAAGTAATGAAATAAGTAATGTGCAGGGTGTGGAGAAACAGACACACCTGACAATACTCCAGCTCCATGTGGTAGCCCTGCAATAGAAGCTTGTCCAGGTTTATGTTGCGGCATTTTCAGACATGATCGTATTAGTTAATGCATGAAATATATCGTATTGTAATGTGTTCATGCCAAGCCTCTGTAGGTTTACAGTAAGCATTAGAGCAAACATAGCGTAGTCTTAGCCTGGAAATATTTTGAGTTTTTTTTTTTAATGAAAATTCAAGTAAATGATACTGTCTTTGGAAGTAAATTCCACTTTGTTTGTATTAGAGGGTGTTTGTATTTGATGATGAATGGAGCTCTTGCTTTGTCCACCTTTTTATTCACAGCTGTGAACACTCACTCTCCACAAAATGGACCAAAACAAGATGAGCAATTTTAATCAATGAATGAAAGTTTACACTGGGTTACATTTAATGGCTTTTACTATAATGAACAAACATAACACTCTCAAAATATTTATGTGGCATGTTGCCAGCAGGTAGTGTTCTCTGTTTCACTAATTTGTTCTACAGAGTTTCTCCAGAGGATTTAAATGTATGACTTCGGGCTAAGAGTAGTTATTTACTCTGGTGTGTTTTGCATGCAGTGCTGTGTTGGGGCATTTGCAGGTTTTGCATATGTTTATGTACAGATACGTGACAGGGCAGAAACAGATCATATACTGTAGCTACTAAACACTGGATGTACTATTTGCCCTTTCGGTGGACGTTTGTGTTTGTGTACACGAGAGAGAGAGATTCTCCTTTGTTCTGTGCATGTGCAGTTAGTAATTGTGGACATGTAATTTAATGTGATGTCACCCATACACAGTATTTCCTCTACCTCTGTATAGTCAGCTCTTAACAATTGACCAAAAATAGGCAAATTCTTTTGCTTTGACAATGTCTGATGTGGTGTTTACCCATCATTCAATTATTCAGCCAGTCATTTCGACCTTAGTCTTGCCAGACTAACCTCCATTAAGCCAACTAATGAGTCAGTCATCCAACCATTCAGTCTCAACTGTCAACATCCAGCCATTAACTCAGTCTGCACCCCTGTGGATTCCTTATACCTTTCTGCCTGTATATAATTACGAGTAATTCTATGTTAAAGGAATACTCTGCAATGTCAGTGACATTGTTTTGATGTCATGCTGCTTACGTGCATGGTTGTGTTCCATCTCCCGAAAGCACTGTTTTTTTTTTTCTTTTTTGGGTCCGTGCCCAAGATGATGTCAGTGGAACAGGAGTTAATGATGTCGTGTTTTTGTAAAGACACGTTTCACATGCTTTTCTATGGAACAGTTTGTTTTGTATTTGTCCATTTGTTATCTCGCTCGATCAGACAGTTATCCACCCTGCCTTTTATTTGACCATAATTTTCTCCTACTGTATGTATCCACTAGTCCTTTGTACCCCCCGCCATCCTCCCACCCACACCTCCTCCCACCCCTCCCTCCACACACACATACATACACATTATTATCTATTATCTGGCCTCTCTTTATCTTTACACCTCTTCTCTTTTACACTCTGTTGTGGCCGTTGGCATCAGTCAGCAACTTCCCTAAACCTAGCAGCAGGTTTACACCCAGGCAGGGGTCACTTGACCAAACAGCTCAACATGATTTTCTTTTCTTTTTTTTTAAGTCAAACACTTGAAAAAGGGTGGGAGGTGAGCGTGATGGAGAAGGGACACGCAATTAAACAAACAAATATGAATGTTTCTGAAAGCAACGATTACCTGTGTAAGTAGCTTCCTCACACCTAACTTCCCTTTTTCCATCAACAGTAGTACTGATAGCAGAAGTAGGTAGGAGTGCATGTGCATGTGTGTTATTAATCCAGCCTGCATGTGTGCGGGGCTGAGTGATTAAAAGACACAATGACCAGTAGGCAAAAGAGAGGCAGCTGTTGCATTAATGTCATGGTCACACACAGACTTTCATCTGTGTTTTATCTTACTACTGTATGAGTCATATTAAAAACAGCATGACCGATCTGATTAAAATTTTTGTAGTGGAAGTTTATCTGACATTGGATATGGTAGAATACTGAGTTTGATTTATTTGTTTAAAATTCAAACAGAATCTTGAACTCTTAAGTTTTCAAAGTCCTCAGGGAAAAAAAGTAGGAATTGTAGTCATTTTATTTCCAGATCCACATCTGGAATTATATCTGCTTTGAGATATTATGTAGGTGGAAGAAGTATCAACTCCTGAAGTAAAAGTAATCATATTCCTTAAAATGTAAAGTCCTGCAGCAAAACCAGGAGTTTGGACCCCTTCCAGCAAGTCACAAGATAAATTTGATCAGTGAGATGATTAATATTGTAGCAAATAAATAAAGTTGTGGGGGACAACTTTGTTCACTTTTGGACATTTGCACGTCTGTGAGCTCTTTAGTAAACTTTTAAAAAACTCACTGACATTTAAAATGTGATCAGAGGCTCCAGCTAAACAGTATGATCCCACCACTAAAGTATAATATATCGTGTATATATAAATATAATATTTAGCCTTTAATAAGACATGCATGTTTTATATCTATATCTATATCTATTTGTGTTATATTTATAAAGCAACTAGTCAGTATATGAAAGATGTATAAAATGCTACATTTTCAAGTGCAGTGTAGTCATGTATGAGAATAGCATAATAAATATGCAAAATATGTTTAAATGAAAGTGTTTCAGTTTGAATGTACAGGATTTTCAGGATAAGACACTCCACCAATGGCTGTACTTAGTGTATGTGACACCAGATGATTTGTGTGTTTCAAAAAATGTGTGGGTTAAAACAACAATAATTGGCATTAGAGCTGAACATTTGCCATTAATTAGTATTGATCATCTCAGCATTTTCATAATTCACTGATCAATCAACTGTTTTGTCAGGTAACAGTACACATAAAATGCTACTTTAGTGCCACAGTTAACAAGTTAACAAATTAAAATTGACTTATGGCTTCAACTCTAATCAAATTTGTGACATATGAATTCAGAAAACATTGTTTGAGGTAATGGGATGGAGTGTATAGAGTGAACATCGTGTGCATTAAAGAAATTGTGAATTTCATTAATTCAGTTTATTTCAGTTTATGATCAAAGATTATGACTATGCGATGATAGCAGCATGTCCCATAGTCACTGAATGCGACCATGTTCACATAAACCAATGCACACACACACACGTGCGCGCGCTTCTAAAAGCTGGAATCCCCCCTCAGACCACCTGCGTTCTACAGTTAACTGAAGCCATGTGCCTGGTGGATAAGCTGGTGTTGTGTTGTTTGGTCCCTGTGAGCCATGACTCTTCTCATCACTAATTTAAAGATGACCTCGGGCTGACCTCATTTTCCTCTTTCTTTGCATATTATCTTACTCCGCAAACATTATAACCATCTACTCTCAACAAGTTCGATTTTAGTTGTTGTTGCTAATTTATTCTTGGTGTCTTATGATATTTCCACTAACATTACAAGCAAGGGAGGTTTACTTTTTCTAAAGATTTAAAGTTGCATTTGTCTTTTTATTTTGTTAATGTAATTTTTATGTAGGGTGAGATACTTATGATCAAGCTCCTAGGTGTATGCTTTATTATACCCTTAGTAGCTTTAGTGTATCGTCGCTGCAATTTAACTCGCATTTAGGCTATTAGTTTATAAAGTTGTTTTCTTTATACATGTGTATAATTAATAAGCCCATTACTGCGTATATTTAGATGTTTCTCTCTTTACAAGCTCATCTGGCAAGCATGTGTGATAATTTAAAGACTATTTCTGTCAGGTGTTTGAACTCTGTAGTTATGCTGCTACAGCCCATCTGCCATGTATTGCTCAAATGCAGTTGATCCTGTTTTACCAAAGTAGTATGTCATCATTACACATTACAGTGGATATTATTTTGACAACAGAGAGGTCCTAGAAGAAACCAAAAATCCTCTGTAAGCTTATAAACCCTGCCCAGCCAGTGGAGGGGGATTAAATGACGAAGTATTTCTTTGAAATAATTCAGAGAAATTAAATGTGATGCAGGTCATCTAGATAGCAAAATCCACAAAGTTAAAGAGAAAGCCACTACAACATCTCACTGCCAGTAAACATATGACTGGATTTCTTGTAATTCCTGTTGAGGGAAGCGTGAGAATCACCACACTTACAGACTGTAATACACTGTCATTCAAAAGGATGTCTGTTAAATAACAAATGCTCTCTGTTAAAGAACTGGCAAGGATTGTTTTTGCTTTGCATAAACATAAGGTTTCTCTCAGTTTGGTTCAAATGGGATTTATGGGCATAGGCTACATAAACAAACACTATCTGATGGAGCAGTGAGTGCAAAGACAGTGATGATCTTTAATGATCTTTACCTTTTTGCAACAGGCAGCTTCAGATTCTGTCATCAGTTACAATCATTGCACAGGGGCATCCTCAGTAGTTAGGAAAGGTTGAACATTATAATTACTTTCAACCATCCTTTCCTCTGAGATGGCAGTTCTCAGTGAACCTCACTCTGATGATGCTAACTGTATAATTATGGTTGTCAGTATCGCCTGGCTGCTGTGTAATTTGGGTTTCTAGCAGTTGTCCACGATGTCGTCAGATTGCAGCTTCTAAGGTGACAAGGAGGGTGAAAAGTTCAATATCTCTTTTAGCAGCTGATGGATGGTTTCACACACACCACAGGACATTTTCCCAATAAGTTAATTCGTAAAAGGATTATTATTTCTTAAGTAGCAAAAAACTACTGCACTGTCTGGTGTATTAAGGTGTAGTTCTCCCAAAACAACATGTATGTCAATCCAGCTTGGCTTGAGTTCAACTCAATGACCCAGCGTCAACAGCAGATTAGAAATTATTCAAGAAAAGGTCACTTGTTTGTTTTAATTAGAATTGGGTTGTTTCTTGCTAAATGTGAGGATCGTGTCTGCCGAACAACCCCTGCAAAGCTTGGCGTACAATCAAATAGCTTATTAATGCCAGATCACCATGGTATTCAGTGAGCACACAAGGCATGTGTTTCAGCAGTGACAACCAATATTAGAGCACTATATTTGCTTTGTTGCACAGGTTTAATGGTAAAAGTGAATAAGAAATGGGTAAGGTTCTCCACTGGACATTCAGTAAATAGAACATTGGTTGAGTTACACTGTCGAGCCAGTGTGTGTGTGTGAGAGAGTGTTTTTTAGGTCATGAATATGAATCATAAACATCTTACATTACTCATTCCCTAATTGCTTACTATGCCGTATATTGTAGCTGGAGTCCAGCCAACTATTGTGGCACACGAAGGATTGAGAAAACTGTATGAGCCCGACCACTTCCATATGATGTTGACTCTGATGACAGAGGATGGTCCAGTTCTGCCAGTAAACTCACTCTGACTCAAACCAAAGATTAAAATTGAGGCAACAAGTGTAACCACGCCCAGATTGCAAAAACCCAGGTGACCTTCTGTCCGTCCCTCAATACACTCCACCCTTCTGATGTTTCTAGATTGATTGGATGTAGTCTTATGGCTTAATATGTGTATATACACTTCTTAATTTGAAACGCAAGATTGTGATTATGGGTCTGATTCCCGCTGGGGCCACCCATGGTACAAACAAACACACTCAGTCATGGTCGCTGTGGATGAAAGCCTTCCAGTGAATGTTGTGCTCAGAGGCTGATAGGTTTTGCCTGGAAAACCGCTGCACTCCCCAGGCTGTTTGAAGCTTGGGTTTCTATTATGGTGTGTAAAACCATTTAATCTATTTTTACTTTTCATTCAATGAACTCTATTGCAAAACTAGACAGAAATAGATGAGCATGAAGTAAACCTACACATTTTTTGTGTAGTGCATAATTTCATGTTGATGATTACTTAAAAAAACAGGAATAAATGCACAGTGTAATCATTAGGACAAGACACTAATACTATTAGAAATATACATGTGGCAAATAGGGAAGACAACTGTACTGAACACACACATCAACAAACACAGATTTGATGAACAGATTTCTGTGGCCAAATATTTTGGAATATCATAGTTCACATATGCATGCACATAAACCCACACTCAAAACAGTTATGAGGCTCAGATATTTTTCTTTTGCTGCACACACTCATACACATACTGTAGTACACAGTGATTTATAGTTGCAAGTTATGTACTTGGGATACATGCTTGGGATGTAGATGGAATAAGCACAAATACACACAAGCCAGGAAAGAAATCAATGGTGTGCATCAGGTAAACTGTAGAACAGACTGGGTGAGTGTTTTGTGTTGTGGTGGTGAATGGGGAATGCCCAGTAACCTCCAACAGTTCTCTTTATGACCAGCAGTCCAGAGAGGAGACCACAGGACAGACCAACACACTAATTGGACATGAACACTGACAAACACACACATACACATCGTTGCATTCATGTATTTCTGCATGCAGATGCACGAATACTTTGTAGTTTGTTGTACAAATCCATTAATTTGTGAAGATGCACACACAAACACGGTGGAAAGCACAAAACCGCATGCAGTAATACACTCACTCAGCACACATTGCAAGGACAGCCTATTGTTAGTTTGTATCCTGGCCAACGGGAAAGTCCACAGAGCCAATGGCTGAGGGCCTGTTGGGTTGGAATGAGACTGTGTGACATCTGGTCTGCATGTGGCCTCAACCAGCTGCATAGCTGCATGTCAAACATGCTCACCAACTGATATCTTGGATTTTAGGTCTGGCCTAAGTGTTTCAGTTTCTTGCACACACGATGATACATGGGCTTGTTTTTGAGGAACTCTACATATGTCTGTCTCAGAGGCCTGCCAGCAGACACTAACTTTACATGTGTTCATACAGATGGATTGCTTTTAGGGGGGAAAAGATATATGGGTGTGGTGTGCTCTTACTCATGGACATTAAAGAGCTGTAGATCACCCCAAATCACGCCTGATGCTTTTCAGTTACAAAGCAGCTTATCTTACACAACTGCTAATATGAGAAGATCTCTTGTGAGGTCATAGAAGGCAGGGCTTCACACCTAATGTTTGTAATAGTACATTTTATTTTAATTTAATATGTGTGTGCTGGCATGAATGAAATGAAACATAATTTATTTAAAAGCTAAAATGTGGGAAAATGCATGTCAGAAGTGCAATACAATAAATGCGAGCCCCTCATCAAGACTAATAGTCGGGAGGAGGAGGATCTTGATTTAAGGCAATATGAAGTGACAATATTGCCTCTTGCAAACACATGAATTGATTGAAAATGCACTGTAATGCAATGTCATAGTTTGAATCCTTTTGCAGTAATATACTCTATATACTAATAAAATTTTTACTCCCTAAACATCACTCTATAAAACAGAGGAAATAACTTAAGGACTGCATGTCCACCAGGAGTTTTAACTTTACAGCTGTGACCTTTTTTTCAACTCTTACTTACTGGAAGCTTTGGCTTGGCATGTACTCCAATATATAAAAATATTTCAAGCTTTAGAAAAAGCAAAGCTGTGCATGATGGATTTCATCAGAGACTTTGTCACTGCTGTTGACCCAACACTAAACCTACTTCCCTTCTCTTGCAGCTTTTCACAGCTTCTCTTTCCTGGGCCTTCCAGCAACAGGCTGTACCACCAAAGTACCAGTATCGTGACCCTGTGACAGCTGACCTCCAGATGTGTGACCAGTGCCCTCCTGGCACAGCCATGAAACGACACTGCACTGCCAATACGCCTACAGAGTGCCAGCCCTGTCCTGAGACGCATTTTGCAGAGAACTGGCACTGGGGGGATACATGCCAATACTGCACCTCGGTATGTATGTATAAGGCCAAAATGTTGATATTAAGTTCTCTTCTACTTTTTTCTTAATTTTTCCTTAAGCTACACTTTTATTTAAATTCTGGTGTTTCTCTTTTCATGGGAAATTTGTATGTGCAGCAAGAAGATTGTCCCTTATGTATCTAAATCATGCAAAACTGAATTTTCTCTACAGTATATCATGATCAGGAATTCTGCTAAAGTCCAGTATCCTTAATGTTTTTATCTTAGAGCTTATCC
>OMLM01012132.1:0-14599 GCA_900302695.1 Helostoma temminkii
CAAGATTCAAGATTCAAAAAACTTTATTAATCCCAGAGGGAAATTGTTTTGCCTGTTACAGCTGCTCACTCATCAAGAAAGGAAAGAAAAGAAAATAACCACTCCCAGAAAAGTCAATTACAACAAAATAACAACGAGAACACACAAATCAAAAATGTGCAGTACTGGACATTGATAGTGACAAACAATATAAATAATGTTATGATGACATAACTTTAGATGTGTCAGTCCTCCACCCTTTGCAGTAGGTTGAGGAGTTGTACAGTCTAATGGCCACTGGGAGGAAGGATCTCCTGTGGCGCTCTGTGGAGCACTTGACATTGATCAGTCTCTGACTGAACGTGCTCCTCTGTCCAGTCAGAACACTGTGTAGTGGGTGGGAGGGATTGTCCAGAATCGAGAGGAGTTTGGACAACATCCTTCTCTCTGCTACAGTGTGAAGAGGGTCCAGTTCCACGCCCAGAGCAAAACCAGCCCTCCTGATTACACTAGGTAACGCTAGTGTCATTAGCTTATAATGGAGTGAGAGACTTTTGTGGCTGCGCAAAGATGAGATATTGAGCTGACTAAATGAAATGTCAACAGAAATGCTGCCAGAAAACGGCCCACTTCAGTATGGACACACAAGTGAAAATTGATGAAAACAACTGTCAAACAAGTGGGTGGGTGGAGGATTTAAGAGTGTTTTAAAAGTCATTATTAAAAACGTCCCACACCACTATCCCCCATTACTGGAACTGACTGCCAGCTATTGGGAAAATTACAAATACGACACATTTGTGGTTCTTAAAAAAGAATATTTCTCTCCAGTGTGTGTGTGTTTGGGATTTTTTATATATATATATGGGGGAAGGTTATATATATATATAACCCACCCTCTTGGTGGGAAGCATATAATCAACCAGCTGGACACATGTGAAGATGCCTCTAAAAACATTCATGCATAGATATACACCCACGTGCATCACTATGTAAAGATAATTCAAAGGAGTGGCATGTGGCAGGTTGTGTACATAATGTTCTTTGCTTTCTACCCCTGTAGTCCCACAATGCCTAGTTGAAAGCACCTGTATCCCAGTGTGTACATCTTTTTTCGATAGAGACAGCGTATAATGAGAAAGCAACATTATGGGTCCAGCAGGAGCCTTTGCCTCTGTGCTGCTGCTGCTGTTACCACAGTTACCCGTGAGGTCTTTCTCTTTGTTAGTTAAGGGGAAGAGCAGCCACAGACGTCCCTCGCTCTCTGCTTGTTAGCCAGCAGTAATGACTAGGCTGTGGGGAGCCAGGCAACCAGGCCAAGACGCTGGCAGCCCGTTCCCCTCTGCTGGCCCTCAGCTCACCGACAGGAAGAGGAACAGAAGCAGACACCACAGAGGACACACTGGGAGGATCAGATCCGACAGACTGAGGATGCAAGAAGGGAGCGTAGGGGGAGGATATTTCTACCTATGGACAGACTTAGACCAAACTAGACTATTACCAACACACAGACAAGCACACACGATTCAACTAACTCCCTGCATGTTCACAAAGCTGGCATTAGATCAATGCTAGCTGAACAACACTAAGATCAATGCATACTATGTAGGAAATGTTCTTTGTTGGTTTATTTGGTTCTTCAGGATCATGTATTCACAGAGATGTGATTAGAATTTCTAAGCCACACGGCTGTTTGAGTTACTGAGCTTTGTAATAGGCAACATGTTTCCAACACAATCGAATAAGATGCAAATTTGAATAAAAACCAACTATTCCTGTAGTGTTTTTCAAAGATTAAAAAAACGGTCAATGCATTTCTCAGTTGAGTTGTTTCTGTGATCTCAAATGTTCTGTTTTGTTGACAGACGGTCTATATTTGTCTATCATAAGTGATGTGTACACATATTCATATTCTGTGTTTACAGTACACATAGACAGATTAATAATGCAGAAGCCACAAGAGCCTTTGGCATTACAAGGGAGTACA
Organism: Helostoma temminkii; assembly: GCA_900302695.1. Taxonomy (NCBI): domain Eukaryota; kingdom Metazoa; phylum Chordata; class Actinopteri; order Anabantiformes; family Helostomatidae; genus Helostoma; species Helostoma temminkii. Next base: position 1,967 of record OMLM01012132.1, read on the forward strand.
GCAGCGATAACATGTAATGAACTGTTTGTCACCGTGGATGCAGATGTTGTATGCATAACCATATACATTTTACTGCATGTCCAGTTAACGGTAACCAATATGAGGAACAGAATCCAGAGCACTCAAATACAGTTGACTCTTTTTTTCCAGGCAGCATTTTGGTTTGCCTGGAGGCGGGATTAGCTCTTGAGGAAGCATTTTGTTGCTTGGATTGGCAAATATTGATAAGTTGCGGCAGGGAAGTGAAAAGCCAAAGCAAGAAAGCTGGAAAAGAGATACAAGGCTTATTTTAGTAGTTTACATCAGGTTAAAAGCATAAAATGAAATATTTATTGGGCTGTGCATATACTTGAAAAGATGGCAGCTTTTGTTGTTACAATGATCATTGTTTTACCATTAAGTGCCTCAGCCCAGGGCCGTAGTCTCCATCCTTTTTGGTGGATTGCAGATTGAGCGCAATGTTGTGCGAAGAGCGATAAACAACATCTGCAGTGGTGGCAACCAGGCACTCCCTCTGTGCCTCCTTCTCCTGCCAAGTCCGCCTACGTTCCCTCTCATCTGCTCAGGCCATCATCTCCTCTTCCCCTTCCTTGCTGTTTCTACTGTTGTTGCCTTCAAGGAGACCCATCTTTCATCTGGACTATTGACTTAGCACAGGCCCAGCTGGTCTGGCACTGTGGATTCACTTGAATGGAACTGAGCTGACTGCAGTGCGAAACACAATAGGCAGTGCATTATTGATTATGTTTGTGATCTAACCTTGATGCTTAGGAGTACCCCTCCTCCTCCGTTCTCCTCCTCCCTATACCCATGCATAATTTCTGCAGCGAAAGATGGAATTTTTTCACCTTTTAATGGAAAATGAACAACCAGAAATTTCCAATAACTCTGGATTTGGATTTCAACTGGAGTTCAACTCTCTCTTTTTACCCGGTATTGGGCCTGTCAAAGGTCAGCATGGCAGAGTTTGAGAAATAGAGAGAAAGTCTCTATTATAAATAGATGCCATCAATCAAGGGAGTGTCCTTCATTTGGCACGCGTCAGTCCTGGGGGGGAGAAATGCATATTCAGTCTTGAACAATGAGTGTCAGTCACACTGCTTTCACCAGACACATGACAGCTGTGAGCAGGGGCTGGTTACGCACCCAGAGAATAAGAGCTGCGAGCAAGTGAGGGGGTGAAAGCACAATTAGTATAAAGGGGAACTGAATAAGCTGCAAACCAATGCCCTCCCCAAAGGAAGATTGATGGACTTCACTGTGCTGTCTAGACTTGTATCCACACCGACATTAAAGACAACAGACAAGACATACATATATACTGTATCTATAACTTTGCCGTGCAAAATGGCTGACCCAAACTGCCCCAGAGAAGAGTAAAAGGGGCAGAGTTGATGTCCCTGCGGGATGCTTCTCAACCGATCCTCACAACTGGAGGGAAGAATGTGTTGCTGATGTGTTACTAAAACAAAAATGCAGCTGCCCCCAGCAGGATCACAATATTCTGCCAGTGAACAGTGAAGTGTTTAGTCTCTCCCTTCACTTTCAGGTTTTAAAAATTCATGTTGTGTAAACACCTGCTCTGGCTTCACCAAGTACTAATAAGGCCTCAGCGGTGCTTGCACTAGATAAAGGGAAGGACTAGAAATAAATTTGTGCCAATGCATGATTTTTAGTTCTCTATTTTCCTCTGTGAGAAGCAGTAGTAAAAGCTAGGATTGTGTTTGTATGTGTGATAGGATCAGCTCAGTGTTAGCACTGCATGGCATGCTGTGTATTGAGTTTTTATTCATCTGCTGTTAGTTAATGTGAATTGAGCAACAGGTCGTGCTTAGCGTCACAGTGTGTGGAGAGCAGAGATGTGGTGAGTGTTTTCTCAGACTCTGCTAATAGAGGTCAGGGAAGATGTGGTGCCAGTATTCTCTTTAATCGCATTTAGGAAACTTCACCACCTAGAGGTGAGTCAGGGTTTGTGTTTTTTTTACAGTCCTCTGGAGGAATGCAGAATCAAACTATTTAGGGCCAAGCCCGAATGACTACACTAAAAACAGCCTCTTGTTATGGTCAGTCACAGAGGGACTGTTTACACTGTAGCCTGTAATTGTGTTTCATTACGCTAACAACCAATGTTATATTGGAGTTGAGCAAATTGAGGCTGAATGTAGTGGATGTGATTAGTCTCTCCAGCAAAGCAGAAGCCATTCAGTATGATGACAGGACTGTTTTGCTGCAACTCTGGAATAATCCTGTGTTGAACTGGATATAGAAAAATAATTCCAACCTTCACTGCAGTTCTACATCTCAGGAAAAAAAAAGTATTTTGCATTGCATTGTTACACAATATATACACAAACTAAAAAAAGATGAATAAATAGGTCACATCAAGTGGAAGGAGTATCCGAGCGGAAGCTCATGGGCTGAGCAGACAGAATGCCAGACGTAGAGCCAAAGTAGAAGACACGGACAAGAAGTCGGAATGAGAACAGATGAGTACGGACCTGAAGCAGAAAACGCAAGCTGACGGGCTCGAGAAGTTCTGTCATTGTGGCTTGTGCAGTGGCACATGCAACTTGCTGCAGTGATGCAAACAAGAAAGATGGAATAAAAGGAATGGGCAGTCCGCACTGGTGCCAAGGTGCAAAAATATGGGCTTAACTTTGAAAATTGTGCCCGAGCTGTCTCAAGCTCTAGTATCATCTGTCTAATTTGCAACCAAAGTTGGTCAATTCCAGTTGCCCTGGATGCTAAAATTGCTGAGTAATCTCTCATCATTAAGTGAGGTTAAGAGTATTTTAACATTTTCAAACAATCCTGACCCAAAGCAAAGCAATTAAGTGGAAAATTCACTCCCAGCCTAACCAAGTCTGTTCTAGGCCAGTCCCAGTGGGTTTGGGTTTAAATGTCAAGCTCTAACAAAAACCTGTAAAGATGAGAAAGAGGAAACTGAGTTAATGCCAATGGCCAGAAATAAGGAAATGGGGAGTGGCACAGAGTTGAGAGCAGGACAGCAGAGCACCCGCCAAATGCAGTCAGGCAGGAGCACTGCACAACAACACCCATCTCAGCTCGTGTATTATTCATTTCTTAGTCCGCTTTAACATTTATTCGTGTCAGTTGCAAGTCCATCACAGGGCCATTACGGACACGCCAGTGCATGCAGATGTAGGGGATTCATTTTCGTTTCATAACACATGTGTTTGGAGTGTAGAAGGAAACTGAAGCACTTGGAGCAAACATTAAGAGTGAACTTAGTGTAGAAACGACCATAGCTGAGAGTCTCTAAAGGAAAATCTTATTCTGTGCTGGCATCCTGACTATGGCTGAACCAAAAAGCCATTTTTAGCATCTGCAGTTTTGTCTAAAAATGCAAGATTTTCCTTGAAATAGGTGACATTTAGAAATCTAGAGAAGAGAGAGTCTTTTTGTTTTAACAAATGTTTGTAGTTGCCTTTTCTTCGTGATTTTTAAATGTGAACAGAGGATAAATAAATATGTCAGTTGTTACTGCTGAAATGTTTTCACAGATGTAAGGTCACAGAGCAAAATAGCTACGGGTTGAAGACAAGAGAACGGAGGTAATGTAGCAGAGAGCGTTGAATCGGTGGGAGCTGTGTTACTGCTCTTTATAGAACTCCTTCTCTGTATTAGTCAGGGCTTGAGCCCCTTGGGGAACAGGGTTTTCATCTTCTCTGTATCTCTGTCTGCAGTCTCCATCTTTTTTCAGATTACCACCTCCCTAGTTCACACTTCTATTACCACACTCCTGTTTTACTTTTCCCTTGTCTTTTTTATTACTTTATTTGGTGTTCTTGCTGTCTGAGCATTCTTGTTCTGTTTACTTTCCCTCTTCACTGTGTTCTTCCTCCACTGCTTCTGCTTAGGTCTCTACTGATGCACACCTCCTCTTCGTCTTTTCTCTCTTGGAAGCATTGCTTTATCAGGAGTGGGCATTTTCACTTGGGGTTGTGCGCATGGGGCTATGTTTGCCCTGTCGCAGAAAATGAGTCATGCAAGGAGTGCCCAAGAGATGGGTATCCCTTCATAGAGTGTTACAAACCTAATTTATTGGACAGGAGACCACAGAGCACCCTGTTCTCGTCAATCTTGGCTTTTACTGGGGGATTGCTATAGGAGATTAGGATCATTTTTTCTCACTGTCAACCTCTGTGACTGATATACCGTAACGGCTGGCTTCAGACACATTCCTTCTCTGTCTTTCTCACTGAGGTGCCATTTCTGCATATCTCCCTTTACTTTTGAGCCTTTTCTGAGTTGTCACTTGGGCTGTCCTTACACTTTAGGCCATTTCAACGAGATTGTTTTTGATACTTGATCACAAAAAGTGCTCCATTCATTCACACAGCTGTGTACCCACATTAACCTGAACCTGCCTGTCATATCTGCTAAGGGCGTATTCACTGAAATATTCTATTTCTTTATACTTTATACTTCTTTTTATGCAGCTTTCAATGTCGACTGCAGCAGAATTACATAGATTTGTAATCACAGTGTGAGCCTGACCACTTCCAAGTCTTGTTTCAAAGGTCTGATTGTAATCTGAGCAAAATCCATATTCAGTGGATCCAGGCATATCACATTATGCGTCACCGCATATTCAGATGATAAAAATCACACAATTTAGCACAGTGTAACAGTAGCTGTTCGCTCTGTGTCCTCTTTATTCCTCCCTCTCTCCTCCCTCCCTGGCCACTGATTTTCTGCTGTTATCATCTCCTTTCACACTCTCTCTTTTCTCTTGTTTGTTCAGTCACTCATTAGGTCACTGTAATGTGACTGAATGAAGGTTGGCATCCCTGAATGGGGTCTGCACAGGCCCCCCACCCTCCTTCACTGCGCCCACCTCTCTAGCTCATCCCTGGCACTTCAGGCCATGAAAGGTCAGGTGTCATCGGGACTCATTACAAAGAACAGAAACTGGAACAGACAGGGAGTGTGTGTGTGTGTGCGTGTGTGTGTGTGTGGGTGTGTGTGTATTCAAGCAGCAATATAGCTGAAGGTAGATTGATAACTTAGACCTTGAGTTTACCTTTTCTGTGTCTTGCAAATACTGTTTGGCTGTTTGGAGCACACACTCTGGCTGTCCACAGGGGATTGTATTTCTTAGCGTTGCTGTGCATAAAATAAATGATCAATTTGTAATGATGCTTAGCTCCACTATTTCTTTTAACCTCCCACATCTCCAAATAAGTAGTCCTCTTTGCTTTAGGTCTGATACTTGCAGCTGCTGAAGTGGCTTTGACTGTTGCTCTTTCCCACCCCACACACACTTGCCATTGCAGAACCAGTTCATCACCCTCACTGACACACAGATTTACTAGGCCGTCCTTGACCATGTCTGAGCCACGAGATCCACCTTCACTCATCAGGAGACAGATTGTGTCGGGCATGCGCGGCCTCCGCCCAGGTCCATATTTTTATTTGGACATAAAAAGTAATAAAAAGGAGTATTATTGCAGCTTTTTACTGCTAATCACATGTTCCTTTGTCCTAATTAAATTTGTTTGCACAAACTGCCAGCTCAAACAAGGCACACCCCTTCACTGCACCTGTTCAGCGAGGTGATGTGTGCCCCATTATGGTTGTGTGTGTAGGTGCCTGTCTTTGTGTCACAATGTGAGAGCGGGGGCGCGTGCATGTGTATCCTGCTGTCAGCGAATTCTCCACAGAGATAACCTTGAAGGAGAGGCTGTGTGCTTAGCTCTGATACTGAATGCCGAGCTGCAGCTGGCTCAGTGGTTGCGTGGCTAGAACTTCAGTGAGACCTTTAGCCACTTCTGTGGGACTTAATCCCAAAGTGGCGATGAGGTGGGCTGCCTTCAGCGCTCGAGTGGAGGCACTGCTCAGATAGTTGGTGCTTGATGCTGAAAGTGTGTTGCTCTGCAAAACACAACTCTCTTTGAACAGAGGTGACATGTATTTGACATTTAACTCTCCAGTAATGTTCTCCAGTCTGATCATTACACTGGCAGGCAGACAATACTGGTCAATTGCGATTTACTTTATTGGCATAGCTGAATTAAAATGCTAAGTGGTTACAGTGTGATTGTGTTTCTGGGAATTCAATTAAGTAGAACAATGTACATCACATGAGGGAAATATCTTAAAACAATAACTCCCTGACTAGATTTAATTGTTAATGGTTATGTGGTCATAATTATGTGGTGTAGTTGATAGCACTATCACCTCACAGACAGAAAGACCTGGGTCAGCCGGGGTGCCTGTCTATGTGGTATTTGGATTATTTCCAATGGTCTGCATGGGTTTTCTTCCAGTACTCCAGCTTCCTCCCACCATCCAAAGAGTCATTCAGACATTCAGTTATGTTTATTGGTGACTCTGAATTGTCCATAGGTCTGTGTGAGTGGTTGTCTGTCTTTTCCAGGGTGTACCCTGTATCTTACCAAATGACAATTGGGATTGGTTATTACCCCTGTGACTTATTGGTAAACTGTAATATATCTTCAGCTCAAACATTTCCTAACAATGTTCGTTATTTGTTTATATAACTACAGAACTACAAACCATCTTATTATTATAAATGGACACGACATACAAATTTATAATAAAATATTTTCAGACTTAGCCTCTCCTAAATTAAACCTGTAACCAGAATTTTTGTGGGGTCATGAGTCCCATTTATTTCTGCATCATCAAGTATTTATGCATTTAACAGTTCACTTGTCTTTCCTGTGTAATACTGTCTCACGGCATGATGGCTAAAATGTTTTAAATAATTCGTCACCATGCTGGAAGTACAGTTCTTTTATATTTCTTCATTCTATTTTAATTAAACTTCATTGTTTTGGCTGAATATGATCACATTTAAAGAAACTGACTTATAGTGTTTTATATAAAAGTATGTTATTTCTGAACTCTTTCTCACGAGGTTCAGTTCCACTAAGTCCCACAAACATTTTTTAGGACATGACCACAGTGTAGTTTATGTTAGTGACAGGCTTTTCTATGCGTATGCGTTAAAACCTATTGAATTTGCATGGAGCGTCATGCCCTTTACTCTCCCACTTCGTCATCTACTGTATCCGTTTCTTTCTCTTTCCCCACACCAGGCTTTCTCACTGCCATTTAGCCTAAGTTAATGGACTCCTGCACATTCAGCTTAGAAATGTTGTGAAATAAACAGCAGCTCATGAAATATTCACCACTCTCATGCATGTGTGTAAATGTGTGTGCAGCCAGCCATAGCCGACCAAGGTAGGTGACACATCCACTTACAGCCACTCGCATGCATATAAAACACTGGGGCACCCCTAAAAGCTAAGGGTGTTTCTGCACCTTGGTTCTGAGCCAACAGAAAAGCAAAAGGGGAAACGGGGAGTGGGAGCACTCTGCTGCTGAGTGAGTCAGACGTTTGCTGAATTTTATATTGATGGAAAAAAAATCATGGAGTCACACTTAACATTTAATCGTAATGTTTTTGTTCCTGCTGGCAGTAACCAGGTTAGCACACAGCTCAGAATACAGTCTGTTATATTGCCCTTACTGCTGCTGAAAGAGGGGCAAAGCACCCAAATGCATTTTTAAGTGCTGTACCCCCATTCTCTTTTTTTCTGTCTTTGTTGGATCTGACACTAAGTGTCTTTTGGTTGTGGTACTTATATTTCAGCTCTGTGTTCTCAACACTGGTGTGATTTTTCCAATACAATCTAGATTAGAGACTGACAGGTTACTGGATTGAACCTTTAGACAAGCTGGGATAATAACCAGAAAAGCTGCTCAGTTGCCATTTGTAGGAGACTGTGGCTACACCAGGCAGCTATCAGGTGGAAATCAGTGTAGTTTTATGGCTATAAAGAAGGCAGTTTCCCAAGAACACCATACTCAGCAAAACATCCCTGGCCAAATAATAGTAAAAAATTGCCGCCAGAGCAGGAATTGATGTTTCTCATGCCGCATTTTTGTATAGTCCAAACACCTGCAAGCCTCACCCTACATTGTGCTAACAAGCTGATATTGAGACTTAATGTCTTAAAGTTGTGATTTACTGCAATGGCAAATTAAAAATTTATTTCAAACATTTTTGATTGTGTCAGTCCTAATACATCTGCTTTCCAATCATAGGTCATATTCTGCATCACATTTAAACAGATTATTTCCCGAGTTGCATTGTTTTAGTTTTATTATGCACTGAACCTGATCTTCCCCTACCTGGACACATGCACCATTCTGCCACCATGCTACATTCCAAACTATGTGCCACATCTTGTTGCATCTTATCTCCCTAAGGGTTGCCTTTAGCAACACACACTAACACACTCTCCTGCAGACAAAGATGAGAACTGACTTATACATGTATATGATATACATGACGCTCACTTCCAGTTGTGCTTGATCTGAAGTGGTTGTGTTGTTGTGTTACAAGGTGTCCTTATCCAAGCTGCATGCATAATTCAGTGGAGGACAGCATCATGGTGCTTATTGCCTGGAGACCAGAGTCCACTGACAGATGACCTCCACTACAGCCTGAGTCACGTAGAAGATTCAGCAGCAGGACTAAAAACGGGTCATCTGTGCTGACCCCTTGGGGTTCTGCATGCTGCTTCTGCAAGACATTTTGTGACAGTGGTGACAGTCCGCCCTTCAGTGCCACATACGCCACGCCTGTTTTTACCGGCTGAGCAGCTCTCTCAGTTCCCGCAACAGCAATGTGAAGGGCATTGTGGAAGAATGATGGTGTTTGAAACACAAGGTTGAGAGGTAAATTTGGGGAGCAAGTGTGTGGGAGGTGCAGACAAGAGGTTCCGTTTGTGAACAGCATAGACCCACTTATTCCTTCCACTTATAAGGTGGGAGGACTGCATAGTCTAAAGGAAGTCAAGTCTCATATCACATAGAGTCGCTGAAACCTCACAATTGTGTTTCAGCTTTAAGGGCGAGGGAGAAGTGGCTTGGTAGACTAAAGCAGAATAAGAAAAGAGGCACCATATAGCTAAACTCCCACTGTCAGCAGATCTGTCACATTGTCCAACTTGGAAATGATTGTGCCACAGTGAGGTTCTTTTATTTATTTATATATCTAACAGAATTTCCATTATTTATACAGCCCCTCATTCATACTGACTTGAGGGCAAATGTGAGAGCTTTAAGAAAATGTAAAAAACTCAGCTCATACTGGGATATATTTCTGGTGGAATATTACACTTCCAGATCTTCATCAGTGGAATAAATTGTTATGGAGTATCATTTTCTTTTTAATTGGGCCACATTCTGCTGACACAGGACTCCGTAGATGTCCTGTCATTCTTGTAGTTATAAAATAGCGATGTAAAACGATTGAACGAGGGGCCATGAATGTGTTTTTCATCTCTTTTACCACTTCATCACAGCCAAGGCTACGCTGAAAGGCCTGTTGAAAAGGCATCGTAAAACCTTCTCCACTCATTTTGTGAAGCCATTGAGTAGATTTGATAATTGTTATAATGTGCACTTAGTAAAGATGGCTTTAATTATAAAATAGGATTAAGTTTTAGTCCTTCAGGTTTTGCACCTTCGGAGTTGGAGTACCTCTCTATTGCAGCGATTATTAAATTATTAAAAAAGAGGTCGTTCCCATGTACTTTTACCTAACATCTGCAAACTGTGTGCTCCTGTTTATGCGACCAGATTAGCCCACCTCAGCAACCAAGACAAATATCTAACAATTTCAAATGAAACGTTCATACAGCCAGTGGACGTGCAAATGACAAATATTAAAAAGAATAGTCCAGATCAAAGCAGCAGAGGGTTAGATATCCTGCCTTTGAGCACCACATGAGTCAATCTTAAAAAATTATGGATCTACAATTCTCAAAATGCAACTCTAAAGATTTTTTCTGTTAGACCTTCCCTGTCTTTTATATTCCATCCCCTTTGTTTATACCACAGGATATCTGTCGAATATCAGAATTGTTTTGTGTAACTCGATAAATCTGACAACATCATCAGGCTGTACACAGATCTCTTCATAGCCACAGAGGACAGTCTATAGCTCCTTTCAAAACTAATGCTCTTTGTGAGAAATAAACACACTTGTAAAACTGGTAGAGTGCTGAGTTGATTTTATTGTATTTGTTACATTAGTTACATATACTGTATAACACATTTTAGCATTTTTCACTTTTGCCTTTCTATTATCATGAGCAATACCACTGACTAGCCAGTGTCCCAGGTAGGCTGTTAGCAGCAAGGAGTCCATGTTCATTTAATGTACCAGTAATGCATTAATGACTTGGTTTGTCTTTGAAGCAGAACAACTAGCCAGAAGTGCTATATCCAAACATTCTCATATTCCATTTGGCAGTGGTTGCGTTCCTCATCCAGCAGTTTTACATTTATCAGTTTTAGTCTGCTGAACACAAACCTCATTATGGCTCCTCAAACACAGTGACAAGGGATTTTGCAGTCTGCCTTTTAGTAAAGTCAGAGTCCTGTATTAGCTGGTAGAGTGCTACCCTCTCGCAGGACTTATTTTCCATAATAAAACACAGCTCAGCACATCCTTGTGCTGCATACATAAAGAGGAGCCACCCTTGTGTCAACCCAGGTTAGTCATAACAGGCGCACCACATGGAAGGAACGTCTGCACAGATTTCAGTAATCCCACATCATTCAATAAGAAATGAAGGAGAGCAGTTTGTGCCTTATTGTTTTACTCAACCGCTGTACTCTGGGCAGTTTGCTTCAGTGAGCACATACAGTCTCTGTGGTAGTGTGGCACCATTTATGTCCTACATATCAACTATGCTGCCACAATAAACATGATGTGCTACTGTTAACCTACTTCTGTGCTGCCAGGCGAACCCCAGCAGGAACACTTTTCTGTGTCTTCAACGCTCGCAGGCAGATGTGTCAATCAACCCCGCCCCTCCGCCACCGCTCACATAAAGTCTAAGATGCTTGGAGTTATTCCAGTATTCTCTTACACATTCAGAGATGATAGCACAAACACTTGAACGTTATGCGCAATACACACCTGCCAGTCTTCATCCCGTCACACGTCTAGTCTTAGCTGCGTGGCAAGGCTTTGTTGGGGAGTTGACAGCGAAGGTTGCTTCATAAACCCAGCACGCATCCATCTCGGTATCCCTTGCTGCTTTGGGATAAAGGGAAGTGATGATCCAGGGATTTTTTGTTTGCCGTGCTCAGTTGAGCTCAGCGCTTCACCTTGACTACATTGTATTTTGTCACAGAGGCTTTGGAGATGGGACTGGGCATTTTGGAAAGAACTTTGAGGTATTTTGTCATAGGTCTATGGCTTGGTAACCTTCAGTCGGACTGAGGGCCGAAGTGTTGGACATGGGTTGTGGTAGGCTGTTGTTATGAATGTAGTGTGTTGGGGAAATTAAAAATGCATTCTTGTGTGTATAGTGTCTTCTGTGTGTGTGTGTGTGTGTGTGTGTGTGTGTGTGTGTGTGTGTGTGTGTGTGTGTGTGCGTGTGTGTGTGTGTGTGTGTGTCCTCCTCTGGCCTTATAAAGATTTATTTATTACCAGTTTGTCATTTACACTTCATTTATTCTGTCCATGTCTTCTTCTTCTTCTGGTTTTCTTCTTGAAATTCCACTGTTACATTCTCTGCATGTCGAAGCTCATAAATTTTAAAATAGGAAATCAGAAAAAAACATGTGACACGTGAATCTTCCAGGGGAAGCGAAGTGTCTGCTCCCGATCTTTTTCTCATATATAAACAAAGTCAGCAAATCACCTTCTACTGTGAAACACAAACTCTGGTCCAAAACCACCAAAACTAAATGAGATGTCAGTTTCCCTGCTTGAGTCTTTATTTAAGTGTGAATTATTCTTTGTGTATGTGGTTCAGCTCATCAGCTTTTCATATATCGGTTCAGCAGGGAGCCTGTAACTGAAGAACGGGGATTTAATCTGCTTCGTAGTCAGAGCTGAGATGAGACAGAATACTGTAACACACTCCTCAACTCTCTGAGTCATATTTCTGCAGTTCGCAGCCTCACGTACCTCTGTGCTGAGGGTGAACGGGCTGTTACTGATGACAGACAGTGTTTCCTCTGAAGGTCGAGTTACATTTAACCAGGACCACTGTGACCTGCTGCCTTCGAGTTCTCCACTGTGGTCACTCCACTGTGGTCACAGTGGAGCAGTGACACAGCAGAGATGTGGAGATGTCTCATATCTGGATCAGAGCAGAACACAGATGCTAATTTCACTGGTCTTCGGCTTCAGGACACAATATTTAAACAAACAAACAACAAAACAACAAAAACTATTGGGTGTTTAAAATGGTTAGCTTAGCATTTAGCTTTTTTCTCTTCTTTTGCATTAACAGTTAAAACTAATGAACCTTCCTATGTCCCAGCAGTGAGCAGAACATCATCACATGCACAACAACTCTTTAATTTTGCATCTAAAATGTTATGTTATAAAATGTGTCTGGGACCAATTTCTAATCATTAATCAGGTGGTTTTCTTTGAACCAAAGCAAAACCTACAGTCACAACGTTACCTTCACAGCTGCTCTCCTAACTAACATTAGCTGTAATATTTTCTGACATGCACTGGGCCAGATGACAGATGACATGTGGACATTAGCAGAGCGACCAGTGCTTTAGGGTTTGTACAGACATCTAACGTGAAAAAAAAAA
>OMLM01012132.1:16750-41900 GCA_900302695.1 Helostoma temminkii
TGTATGTTAATTAAAAAATATTAACTGATTCCACAAAATGCACGAATGAGAATTTACAGTGCAAAGATTTTGGACAGTTGGTCAGACAGCATTTAAAGAAGTATATTATTAAATGTCATGTAGTTTTATAGACATAATGACATGACTGTTAGTTGCAGATAATTTCTTGACAATTCGCTGTCAGTAAATAATGAATCAGGTGGAGGTAACAACACGATGAGAAGCAGTTCATTGTTCATTATTTAGTTTATTATGTTTATTAGGGTTTAAATAACAGTGACACAGAAGTTAAAGTGTGTTTGTGTCTGAGCCTGAAGCATCAGTACTCTGCTGCAGTTTATCAGATTCACAGTAGAACTAGAGACTGGATTTACCCTTTTGGGTGCATCCAACATGAAGTCTTAGCATATGCTAATTGTTCAGTTAGCCAGTATTTGTCTTGGTCACTGATTATTATTATTAGGAGACTAAAAAACAAAACTCTACCAGAGTGACACTATATTAACAAGAGTTTTGGAACAACTCATCAAAATCATTGAATTCAGGGAAGAAAGCAGGTCCACAAAGACTTGGATGAGCGAGTTTGGTGTGAAGGAACTTGACTGGTCACAACATCAGTGAAGCTGTTACAGCACCAAATGGTGGAACAACTGCATATTAAACCCAATGGATTATAAATAGGATGTTGTTAAAGTTCATGTGCAGGTAAATGCAGATGTTCCAAAACTTTTGGCACTATAGTGTACTGGCACTTCTAACGCTGCTCCAGTGTGTTTCACACAGGCACCAGCACCCTGGTATGAGTGGCGTGATGTTTGATGTGATGTACAACCTCAGCTGTTATGTGCTTTTGCTTTTTTTTTGCACATTTAAGACATGATTTGGACTCTAAAGGGGTTTGGCCACAGCTGGAGGAGAAACTCTACTCAGACGAGGACTTGGATCACTATGACCTGCAGCACTGGAGTAGGAAGAATTAATGGATAAAGTGAGAGCTGTAGTAAGGCTGGTGTCTGGTTAAGGATAATGATACACGACTGGATGAGGCTTAAAGAAGGGTCTGTACAGATTCCTGTGCCAACTTGGTGCCTTTTATACAGCCCAGAGAGGCTGCGTATGAAAATAGGGCTACTGAAGGTTATGGGTCTGCTAAAATCAACAATTATTAATCTTTACCCAAACAGACAGAACTGTTTATTACTAGTATCTCCTAGCCTTGTGCTGTCCTTCTATTCTAGCGCATGTGGATGGAACTGGTTAATTTCTTCAGGACTGTACATGTGTAATTCAAACTGTATAAGTCATTTTCTCCACAGTTTTGTTGACTGCTGTAGTTAGATTGTAATTATTGTACATAACGATACTCTAGACCACATTCAGATACAATGGACAAAGAGCAGTTTGTTTGTTTTTTCTGCTTCACTGGCTGCTGTTGGCTCTACATGCTCCTGGATAAAAGGGGTGTAAATGGGTTTGGTCTAATGAAAAGCCAGAAAATTGAATCCATCTGTAGTGATGTCCAGAGTTTCTGTAAAAAACTGAAGTCAGAGCAAAATTACTGCATCCTAAAGCCTGGAGAGAAGTGTGTTGTTCCACTGTGGCTGGAAGTAAAGCTGGGTCACATCAGGGCAGGATCACAAGCATTTCTTCCAGGCAAAGCTTATTTCAGAATAATTTACAAGATCTGAGAGTGCGAGAAAGAGAGAGCCCCCATGTTAGTGAGCGAGGTTTCTTGTCTTTTCTTTTACACCACATATAGAAACTCTGTCACCTAATTTAACATAGTAGAGACAGATAATTCCCATAGTTTCCCACAGACATTGATGACTGCATCAGTGTCTGCTGGCAGCTGTTTTCCAGGCCACTAAACCCATCATGTGTTTAAAGACCTAATTAATTAACTGTCCCCTGCATAGAGAGAGACTGGATTTGTGTTTGATTTGTGTGTTTCTGGAACTCTGAAAATCAAAAACATGGAAGAGAGCAGTGTGGAAAAGTTTCAGTAATAATTAGGAGAAAAGGCCCCGAGGCCACTGTTACAGTTAAGAGCTTGTTCTTACGGTTTAAGTTTGTATTTCTGAGCACTGTTGTGGTTATTGCAGCCTGTTTATTCTCCACAGCCTGTTGGTCATGTTGGAATGGAGCAGTCAGGTGGTAACTACTTATTACAGCAGATTTAGTCAGACCCCTAAATGGTGTTTTCAGACAGGACGTGGTGCTAAAAATCCCAGTCATTTCTATGTGTGAACGCTTGGGCGTTCTGCTTAACTTCTCATATTTGTCATAAGATTATCTCCACAATAGGAAGCAAGTGTCACACCTTTTGAATTTCGAGCACCACAATGGCAGCTGGTTTGCCACAACCATGCAAAAACAGCCCTTTGGCTGAGTTTAGCTTTAAAGACTGTGGGAGCATATGCCAACTAATAAACAAAATGAACAGGATGTTGTAAGAAGTATAGTGTTGATGCTGCCGAAGCCTTTGGGGCCAAATCAGATGTGCCTAGTCACTGTTTAAAGTGAACTATGATCAAACTGGATTATTAGCGATCAGTTTCAGGATCAGATGTAGCAGACGCAGCAGTTTAGATGTCCTCTGCAGTTCTTTCTCCGTTTTCATAATCATATATGTATTTCTATTTTATATTTGTTGTATTTCTAGGTTTATTTTAGTTGATGTTTATAATTCAAACGATGAATTTGGATTTTGCAGATGATGCAGTGCTACTTCTGAAAATTCAGTCCTTTGTGTTATTGTTGATTTGGGTTGTTTTATGTGTGTTTGTGCAGCAGATGGTCGTTTGGCTCAAAGTCAGATGAGGTTGGTGTCCTGTTTACCTCAGCGACCATCTGACGCTCCCATCACACTGCCAGACTACCTGCTGCCTTTGGCTTTTATGTTGGCAAATAATTTATCTTTACTGTGATGTGTTGCGAAGATAAAGAAATCGACTAATACTTTCCTTTTGTCTTTGTTGCTTTTGTTTTCTGTTTTGTTTGATCAGTTTTCCTCTTGACTTTTGCTGTGTTCATTTTCACCTTGAGAACCAAGTGACTTAAGATTGTGACTACAAACTGTGTTATTGCCACTACAATAGTAGGTGCAGCTGGAGAAGCACCCAGAAGTCCTTTATATTCACATATACTACACACCTAGTCTGCTGAAGAGATAAAATACTACATATGATGCAAAGGGTTTTTATGGCCCTGTGGGTTGTTGCATCATGTGTCAGCAGTGTCACTGAGTGTGTCACAGTGTCACAGTGCAGCTCATTCCATTTCTATTCCTGTGAACTAAACTCTTGAAGACATGGAGGCAGTCCAAAATTACGTTAGTCAGCAGCAACGCCGGTGCCTACACCTCAGACTGGTTCTCTAATGAATACAAATCAAGAACACACACACACACACACACACACTCAGTGACCATCATTTCAAGCTGCCAACGTGTCAAGACGAAGCTTAGAGCTGAAGTTGATAGAGTTGATGTTTTTTGCTATTTCATTCCAACATCATCAGGTGTTAAAGCTCAGCTCACCTGAACCTACACAAACACGCACAATGACACATTATGTACCTTCAATCTCTCTCTCAGACACACTCACTGTACCCTGTGCTGGCACTGTGACTGAGATGAAGGGCATGGTGGAGATAAGGTCTTGAGTAGAGGGCTAAATGTGGACGTTAAAAGCGATAAGAAGTACCCAACATTTGTCACCAAGAATACAGTCGACCAGACGCTCAAAGACTACGAGGAAGTTACAGATTTACAGTTTGAGTTAGAGGTTGAGAAGAAGCTGAAAAGAAGAGATATACATTAACTAGGTTGGCTACACTGGAGAAGCAAACAAGACAAAACAGTAGCTACAAGATCCACAGCTGGTGATTGATACGTTTTATCAGGGAGGACGACACGTTTGTGAAGCTGAAAGGGGCTGAAGAAGCGCAAAAAAAAAAAAAGGCATAAACTGAATAAGGTAAGTGCAACGTCGAGAAAGCTGATTGAGAGGACTCTGAGGAACTAACATCGTACCTTGTTAGATAATTCAGGGAAGGTTGTTCAAGAAAATCTGAACATGACCTTCAGGACATTCAGAGGCACCTGTTGAGAAGGTGACCGTGACCTTAAGGAATCAGAAAGGAAGGACCTGACATCGAGGACTTTAACACATTGACTTTGATAAAACTGAAAAGGTGACCTTGACATGTAGAATATCACATGATGTCCATGATTTCTATTCAGCTGGTGTCAGTGATTTATAGCTTAGAGGTTTTGGTGCTGTTATCATTTTCAGTCTTCAGTCTTTCTAGACATGTGGATTCGACCGTGTTTGGGAAACTGTTATTCTGGCCTTTATCTGGTAGAGTGAGTGCGAACAGGAAACCTGGGAGAAGTGAGAAGGAATACGACATGAAGCAAAGCTCCCCTGCTGGACTTCAACTGGAACTGCTGCGGTGTAACCACTGGGCTACCAAGGCACTGCAGGAGGCTCGTTTAAGATAAGCTAGCCTAGTTCAACATGCAAGTTTATTCAAATTAAAACAGAACTGTTTGATGTTTGATGAACCAACCATTGTTAGCAGCTTTACTGTGGCAGCTCACTGCTGCATGGTGCTGCATGGCACCAGTACCTTTTATCCAGAAAGCTAAAGGACAAATCTTTCCATGGCCATGAAGGCAGAGTTCGCTTTAATGCAAAGCACCATTTGGTTTCCAGTGGAGTGAGAAGGTTGTGTTCACACTGACCTTGACCGAAGACTTTGGCTCTGTTCTGAAGTTCTTTGTTAGCTCGTTGTTATTGATGTTGCTGTCGAGGGTTGTTTATAAAGAACTACTTTAAAAATATTAGCTTTTTTTCCCCTTATACGTGACAGAAATGGAGCAGCAGGAGGCCCCAGTGTTGGATGGAGAGATGAAAGAGGTAAATGCAATGGAGGCAGATAAAGACAAATCATCCCAAGAGTCAACCTTGTCCACAGCTGCTGAGGTGTTGGAAGGAACGATGGATGTAGAGAGGACGGAGGAGGAAGCTGAAAATGAAGAGGATAAAGAGGAGGAAAATGAAGCAGAGATGGAGGGAGGGGAAGAAGAGGAAGGACATGAAGAAGAAAATAAAAGAAAAATGTCATTGGGACCTTGGGAATCAGATGTGAGTTATTCAACACTAAAATGTTCATCTATTGAATTTAACCATACAAATGATATTCATGACGTACAATCACCTAGAAAACTGATGAGATTTCAGATTATCTGATGAGATATTTTTAGGAAACTAAAAAGCTGAAAACATTTTAACAGTGCAACAGTTTGTCAGTTATTTTTTCTTGTCTCAGGACTTTTATTAGTGATGTTTAAATTAAGTTCTAGCTCTTTAATGCACCTATTAAAAACACTGTTCTTGGCTTTTACTTATTTTAGTCCAGATATGGTAAATATACATTAAGTTCTTCCTGAGTAGTTGGGATTAGTGTTTATGCCAGTAAGCTATTTAGTTTTGTTTCTTTTTTTAAATCAAGAAAAGCAAAGAAATCCACATTTAAGAATCTGGATTTATGGATAAAATGTTCCTGGTTACTTTCTTCCAATCAGCTTTTGGATTGATTGGCTAATTGTTACAACTTTAATTACCACAACCAGGTAATTTTGATTTAGTCAAAGTTCATTAACATGCACATCACAGCAATCAGTGGTTTGGACTTTAGAAACTGTATCATACACATCAGATCAGCAGCCACAGTGTTGATATTGTGTTTCTGTTAAGTCATTTCCTTCCATCAACACACACTCAGTAACCAAACTGTTTTGATGAACCCTGCTGAGAGTTTAGTTGCTCTGCAGCTCTGACTGTGAGTCTTTGTATCGACCTTGGCGTGAGGCTTCGCCCAACACTGCAGGTTTTTATAAGCGCTTAGAGAGGATTAGTGAAACTACAAATGAAAATGTGCCATTATTGGCCTTTGATAGTTGGATTTTCAGGACTGGATCCGGCCTGTTAAGGAGGCGAGGGATTAATGGTGCATGAATTAGGAAAGTTTCCCTCTGGTTGACTGTTCTCTGTCTCATTATTATCGGTGGGGTCAGTATTGTCCAGTTGTTTAGTGTTTTGAACATCAGAGATGTAGGATTCAGATACAGATGAGTCTTTGAGGAAACGCTGATTACTCATGTTTGTGGGATTAAAAAAAGAATTTATATTAATGACTATAACAGGATAAACGGTCCTTCTGCATGAATTCTACCTAAATCATTTTAATTGTGTTGTTGGGCTCAGTCTAATTCTTGTGCACTCATGTGTTTTCAGGCCTCTTCTGATGTAAAACCTCCGGTGCCAGATCCAGCATTCAACAGGAGATGCAGTTTGCTCTCCAGTGACGTGAGTTCATTCAGTGTCGGTTTAATTTATCCTTCTGGAGTTCGTCCATGTTTGAAAAGAGAGTTAGCTGAATCAAAACAAGCTCCACTGGTTTAACTTTACCTCTGGGTTAACAAACTAAACTTAAATGGTTCGGTTGCCACAGCTCTCTTAAGACATCAAGATTATTTATCAGGGGGCATGTATAAGAATATTAATCAGTTTTAATATTTGTTAGAAAATCCAGTCAATGACTTCCTGAAGTCATGGCCAGCACGACTCCTGGTGATGCTGTCCCACACCTTCACTGCAGCCGTCGTCACCTGTCGTTTGCAATTTGTTACATTTTCTACATTTTCAGCTGAGATTTTCACAGGAAGTGATGAGGATGGGCAGGATCAGGAATGAGAACATTAGATGGACAGTAGTGCAGGTTGGACGGTTCAGAGACAAAGCCAGAAAGGAGAGACGTGGATGGTTTGGACATGTACAGAGGAGGCGTGTGGAGTGTATTTGGAGAGGAATGCTGACAGTGGAGCTGAAAGAAGAAGTATAAACAGGATCCACACAGCAGAACTCTAACGCTCTCATTTTATTTCAAACTGAATGTGCTGAACAAGAGAGATGACTGGACTGAGTCCTGTCGTCTGTAGCAGTGGGACACAGTGACCTTCCTGTACTGGGTAAAGTTAACTAGTTTTTTGGCCTGTATCATATTTCAGGGTGTAGAATCTGCTGCTTGTTTTGAAACTGGTGTATAAATGTGAACGTGAACTCTGGTAACCATCCCACTGAAAAACCAGTGACGCCTTTTTATTCAGCACAGTGGGAACGTCGTCACACTCGGAGGAAAAATGCTTTTTAAACACTGAATGAGGGTGAATGTTGTTGTAGGATGTGGGAGGGTGAGGTATTGATTCCCTGGTGTGAGTCAAACTTGGCAGTTTGGCAGAATGACTCATCAGCTACAGTGGATGCAAGTGAACCCGTGTTATAAAATCATCTTCACGTCATCCTCTGCCGCCTGCTCGGCTGTTATACTGTATATTCAGACATTTCCAGGCAGCAGCTGGGAAACAGCTCTCACTAACTAAAGATTTCTGGTGGAACTTTTATGTTTATTCATGTAGATTTGTTATTGTTACACATTTTATGTTGTGCCCACGCTGGTTTTCTCTCACAGAGTGAGTGCAGTCTGTCATCTGCGATTTAATTCTGTAATTCTCCTGGGTCTTTCCAAAATATCCACCAGTCTGTTGTCCTACCAAACGTCCAGTCAGACCCAGGCAAACTGTGGCACATGGTTAAAGTAAAGTTCAGTCCGTCGTCTTCCTGGTGAAATACTGTTCTACATGAGAGGAACACACTGTACTGAGGGTCAGTTATATTGATTTCAACTTACAAATCCAAGTAAACAAAAAGCAAAAAGAATACAACAGTACATTGTTTAGTGT
The DNA here is from genome assembly GCA_900302695.1 of Helostoma temminkii. Classification (NCBI taxonomy): domain Eukaryota; kingdom Metazoa; phylum Chordata; class Actinopteri; order Anabantiformes; family Helostomatidae; genus Helostoma; species Helostoma temminkii. The sequence continues at coordinate 24,558 of OMLM01012132.1, forward strand.
GTATCACTGTGCCACTGTGAGAAAGGATCAGAGTGGGTATTCACCAGGAATTTAAAGACTTCAGATGAAAACACAGAAGAAAATTCAGAATGTCCACAAATCCTACTAAAAGAACTGAAGCGGAGATAAATTAAACGTCTTGGTCACAAAACCTAATTTAATTTTTCTTTATGCAGCACATGTCCCTGCAGGATGACTCCCCTCAGAACAATCCTCTGAGGAGGGAGCAGAAGTTCAGCATGTTCACGCCTCTTCACAGGCTATTAAGATGCTTCTTGGGTGATCAGATCACATGTGAACACTGAGACACATCATGTTTTATGCTGCTTGTGTCCAGATTTCACTACTTCAGCGTCAGTAACGTCATCAAGTTTTGTTCGTCCAGATTCAAATATAAATGAAGTGTTGTGTGGTCAAACGCGACCACCTCTGCAATGACAGAACAGATCACCATAACATCTTGATAGCAGGTGTGAACGGGGCCACACAGACACGTGCAGTAACACACACTCTCTTTCCGCAGGTGAAGTATAAGGAGGACTTTGAGAAGATGAAGGGCCAGAGTCTGTTTGTTCCTGGAGCTGATATCATCCACGCTAAGAACATCAGTGCTGTGATATCTGAGGTGTGTACACAGACGCATTGTTCTCTTTTACTAACACTAACTAACACCAGCATTCACCACTGACCCAAGTTTGAATTCTGAGATTTTAGAAGAAGTGAAAACCAGAACAAACGTCCTCAGAAAGATTCTCGCTCTGATCGGGTCACTTTGCTACTGTTTCAGTCCAAGTACAAAGAAGAAGGGAAGAAGGAGGCGTCGTTCTCTCTTTACTCCGTCCTGCCAGATACTCCAGAGACACAACATGCCAGAGAGGCTTCAGAGCTGCAGAGCGAGGTAGTCACTTAACTTAACGCTTAACGCACCCATTAGTTTTCCTGTGGGGAAACTTACTGGCTGCAGGTGCAGCAGACTCCAGGTGAAATAAAGTGTGTGTGTGTTCTGAAAGAGAAGATGGTCAAAGCCGTAAAAAAACTAAATATTAATATTTAAACCATTTTCTCCTGATGCAGCTATCAGAAGCTAATACTAGTCTAGTATAAATCAAGGTAATTTGGTCATTACTAAAGTAAAAAATAGTAATATCTGCATATTAATAATGACTACGTAATAACAGGTTAGGAAAGGTTAATACAGGTAGAAGCTTGAGATGTGTCTCAGTTTAAAACACTAACTAGACTATTACCTTCTTCAGGATTCAGTGTAAATGTTATTTCCCCCATAAATCCCCCCTGCAGTCTTCCTCTGTGGTGTTTACAGAACTAACTGCTGTGTGTCGTGCTTGTTTCAGATTAAATACAAGGGAAACGTGAAGACTGAGATCTCCTCCTCTCTCTACTCTCTTCTGCCAGAAACCACAGAGACTCAGTTTGTCAAAGAGCTGAGTGAGATACTGAGCGAGGTCAGACATGGTGGATGATACGTTCTGTTAGCATAATGCAGTGATGATACGTTACCAGACCACCACACTGAATTTGAAATCAAACATTCACACATATGAGCGAAGACTTAAATTCAAGAGGTTTAACAAAGGTTAAAATTAGAACAGTTCACACACACACACACACACACACACACTTCCTGTTTTAATGGGCTCATAGATAATTGAACAAATCATAATCACAAATAAATGGACTGTGAAAAATCCTCAGTTACTGCTTGTTGTGGGTCTTTCTGCCTTCAGTTTTGCCTTCAGTAACTGAAAATCTTTTTTTTATGGTTTGAGATCAGAAGACTGACTTGGTCATTAGATAATAACCTGTGTATTTTTATTATTGTACCCGTGTATACATGTATCCAAGACCCAGGTCTTGAACAGTGTGTTTAGGGTCATCACCCATCTGCACTGTGGAGCTCTGTCCTATCAGTTTAGTAGCACTTGGCTGAATGTGAGCAGAGAGTATAGTCCTATACACCTCAGAGTTCATCAGCAGTCACATCATCAATAAACCAGTGAGTCTGTTCCCCTGGCAGCCGTACATGTCCAGACCATAACACTGCCTCCATCATGCCACACGATGCGGAAGCTTTTGATCATGAGCTGTTCCTGGTACTAGTTACTCTCGGTTTCATCAGTCTGAAGAATCTAATTCTAGAGGCTTTTTTAGATTTTTTCTGACACAGTCTGATGTGGTTTTCTTGAATGTTACCAGTGTTCAGCACCTTGGATCAAACGAGCTTGACTAGATGTATCGAGGGGTATTTCTTCCCCATGGACAGGATTAGCTGTCTGCTGTGGTCTTCCAAGTCTGTTGCTGAGCTGACAGTTAATTCCTTCTTTTTAAGACTGATCCAGTGTTTTTGCTTCTTTCAGTTAAGTTTATTGTTTTTTCAGCCTAATGATGCCTCCTTATTGGTGATACACCTTTCTGCACCTTATATTGAGAGAGAATGTAACTCAGAACCACTTCCGGGGATTTTATCTAATCCTGACCTCATGACGGTCATGTCTTCCCTTATTTATGAGCCCTAAACATGTTCTGTGCACGGCAGCAATAGACCTGCACAGCATCATCATCACATTCCACTTTACATACACTGTGTAAATACACACAAATAAATACTTAAACATCCAGGAGAAAAAAAGTCTCACAAATGAAATGAGACACTTTCAGTTCTTGGTATTATAATTAATTTATCCACCATCTTCCTGCCAAGACTTTATAAATGTGGAACCCTCGCTGTGCTTCTCAGAGCAAGTACAAGGAAGAAGGAAAGAAGGAGATGAGCAGCAGTTTTTACTCCCAGCTTCCTGAAACCGCAGAGATGCAGCTGGCGAAGACCGTCCACGAGTTTCAGAGCGAGGTACTCGAACGTGATAATCATTCTGAGCTGTGCAGCAGCTGTGTTTCAACGCATTTCATCAGTTAACCCCAGCACAGGCACCAGCAGGGTCTGATTCAGCTTCAGGTTCAGCTCAGAGGCATCACACTGCAGATTAATGACATGCATAAAGCAAAGATCTTACTTAGTCAGACTAAGTTAAAGCTACACTGCTGCTGCGCCGTGTGGAGGTTTTCTTAATCTGAAATAAAAGCGCTGCACTGATCTGTTGATGTGATCTGATTTAGAAAAAGTACAAAGAAGACGGGAAGAGGAAGGCCTCCATCTCCCTTTACTCCCAACTCCCTGATACTCCAGAGATACAACATGCTCTGGAGGTGTCCCAGCTGCAGAGCGAGGTACACACACACACACACACACACACACACACACACACACACACACACACACACACACACACACACACACACAGTGTAGATTTACTTTAAACTCTACCTGCTAAACTGGATGTACTGTAGGTTAAAAGTTACCAGGTGGCTCCTCTTGTGTCTCCTGATGCTGTAAAGCAGTTGCTGTTCCCCAGATGCGTCCAGATGCGTCTCTGGTCTTACTCACACTATTCTCTGTCTTCTAGGTGAATTACCGACCTAAACTGCTGGTGAAAGGAGCCCCCTCCTCTCTGTACTCTCAGCTTCCCGACACCACAGAGATCCAGTTTGCCAGAGACATGACGGAGATGCAGAGCGAGGTAGAGCTCAAAGTTTGACTTCATCACCTTAACACAGAGTTTGTTTACCGTGGTCAGGAATAGACATAGTCAGTTTGTGTGGTGGCTGTACAGTAATTCAGTCTTTAGAAATGTCCACATTTCTATCCAGAGTTCAGAGAGATGTCTTGTAAACATCTTAGGCTGAGGTGACATGTCTCACATCATGCTCACAGATGCCTGTGCGAAGGCTGTATATTTTAGTTCTGCCTGTTTAATAGTTTATAATTAAATGAAACACATCAGGGAGATTTGAATGTCTGTGGCTTCATTGTGTAGCTAACAAACCAGTGCATCTCAATAAATAAGTAAATTATAAAATCATCAAAGAGTGAATTTATTTCTGTAATTCAATTTAAAAAGTGAAACTCATATATTGCACTGTGTAATGTATCTATATAATGTACAACTTTCACTTTTAGATCTGAATTACTGAAATAAATTCTACTTTTTCCAGATGCACTTGTACTTAACTGTGACGACCAGCATGTTGTCAAACTGCAGGATTAAATAAGACCATTTGAAATGTTGTTATTTCTCAGATGATCAGAGCGACATCTTCTTAGATAGATGTTAAGAGGAAATGCCGCCTCCTCCTAACATTAGGTGTTCTGACCGATTGCTTTGTCCACGTTCAGAGTAAATACAAGGAGGGAGGCAGGAAGAGCCTCTCCCAGAGTTTCTACTCCCAGCTCCCAGAGACGGCCGAGACCCAGTTTGCTAAAACAGTCGCTGAGCTGCAGAGCGAGGTGAGAACATCTTAAGAAACACAGATACACCTCAGCAGTTTGTCCGTTTGACTGCTCATGTTCACATTTTCAGGTATACATTGAAACATGTTCTTATTTTTAGATGCGGTACAAAGAAGCAGGCAAGAAGGGCGTCAACCTGTGTTTGTACTCCCTCCTCCCGGAGACTTTAGAGACGGCTCATGCCAAGGAGGCGTCCGAGCTCTTCAGTGATGTACGTGGACTTTTAATAAAGCCACAAAATCAATATTACTAATAATATGATGTGAATACTTTCACAGTTGGACTAAATCAGTTTCACACCTTGCTGTGCAGGTGAAGTACAAAGAGGACGGTAAGAAGGAGATGAGCGTTAGCCTGTACTCTCTGCTGCCTGAGACCATCCACACCCAGCACGCTAAAGAGGTGTCAAACCTGCAGAGCGAGGTATTACATTACATTCTATCGGTTATATGTTTTATTTATAAAAGCTTGTGCTTTGTTAATTTAAACACATCAAGAAGAACTATCCTCCCTGGATCGCTTCTGTTTTTCATTTCTACCACACAAGTGCACTGATCCACGTCTGTGTCCTGCAGGTGAAGTATAAAGAAGGTTTGAAGCAGAAGATCCAGTCCAGTCTGTACCATCGGCTCCCAGAGACCACAGAGACACAGCTGGCCAAACAGCTGTCTGAGCTGCAGAGTGAGGTACCTGAAGGCTCCACCTCATCTCACCTCAGACTGAACAGATGATGGATTTTAAATGTAGTTTTGAAGTTGTGACTGTGGTTAGTGATGCCGACACGAACAGTAAAGTGAACGTGTGTTTCAGTTTTATCTCATGAACTAGGACGTAGACTCAAAGCTGCAGAGGAAGAGGATTGTACTGGACATGCTGTTGTGTGGGGAAACACTCAAACACAAATGATTTCTGAAAGCAGATTGTTACTGTACTTTTATTAACATGATAGATATTACACTGAGTACACATGAAACACATTAATTAAGCCCAGACTGAGTTTGGGTTTAACTTTTACTGTTCACTCTAAGTACTATTAAATTCAGATGGTAGAGCTGATTGTCCACAATCAGCTCTACCATCTGGACAAGACACTGAACCACCAACTAGTAGTGCTTACATCTATAATTACTACATCTTTACATTTCATAGGTGGGATTCTGCGTTTACTGTGTTAGTTCTTCATCCACAGCTCTTATTTTCACTGTGAGTGATTCCTGCTTAGTGAGTACAGGCCAGAACATCTGCAGCTAGTGAAGATTTTCCCCACTGGACAGCCCTGACTTGTATTTAGTGTCTGTGATTGCAGTATAAGATGAGATGTGCTGCCAGTGTAGCAGCACCAACGCTCTCACACAACAAGCCCGTGTTGATTTTAGCTGAAATATTTATATTTACTCACACCATTTCATGTGTTTTTAGCTCATTAACACAAACGGTAAACATTTTAAACATGCAGTAACAACTGGCTGAGCGCTGTGATTTTACACTGTCTTTTGTGATGTGTTCAGGTTAAGTATAAAGAAGCTGGAAAAAAAGACGTGAATACCTGCCTCTACTCTCTTCTGCCTGAAACTCTGGAGACGCAGCGAGCGAAAGAGGCCGCAGAGCTGCTCAGCGACGTACTGCTCCTCATAAACCAGTGTCTATATAATATATAATACTGCAAACTTACAGGATAAACTGCAAAAACAGTACGCTGATGAAGACTGTGTGTGTTACTCTCATCAGATCAGGTACAAGGAGAGCGGGAAGAAGGAGCTGTGCAGCTCTCTGTACTCGAATCTGCCCAACACTTCAGAAAGCAGCTTCGCCAGAGAGGTCACAGACATGCTGAGTGAGGTAACAAAAGATATGATGAAGGATCAGATCAGATTATATTAGATTAGATTAGATTGCACTTTATTGATCTCACTTCACACTGAGTTAAAAGTCAAATCAACAGTTAAACATCAGAACAGAATAAAATATTAAAAAACTGTTACAACTTCCCATGTAGCAGAACTCTCAGAATCTTTATTATTCATCCCAGTGGGAAATTCACATAAAGGCTAAATGCCAGACGAATAAACGTCAATGTAAATAAATCTAGAATATAGTGAACACAGAATAGATCAGTAGCATAATATTAATAATAACAATATACAATTAGCAAAGTGTGAGTTTGTGACAGGCAACAACAGCTCTGAACTGACAGGAGCCTTTAAGCTGAGACGTGTCAGGTCAGTCTGCAGTTTTCCAGGTCACTGAGTCTGGATCATGTCCAATGGCAGCAGAGCCTTGTGTTTGTGTTCAGCCTCCATTTAGAGTGAATCACTACTGATTCCTTCATCCATGTCTTGATTTCTGGTGGACTGTCTCTCTTCTGGCAGCAGGCCTGTGTTTTACATGGCTAATAGCTGGGAGCTAATAGCATGCTAACTGAAAAGTCCTCACAAACGCAGAGGATCAGAAAAATCCCAGTAAGTCCACTTCTCCCATCACTTCAGAAGAGCTGGAGGAAGATGAACAACGAAACTCAACAACATACAATGAGTGGAGCTGCTGTTAACCCAGCAGGCACCAGTGTTATTGTGTTTACCTTTGTTGCATGTCACACCCTCTCTGTCCTCACTGTCGAGCAAAAACACTGAAGAATAGAGTGTGAAGTACGACATGGTGAAGGGAGAAACAGCATCAGGTTCAGGGGTCTGGGAGGGACAGGCCCCTCAGGAAGACTTCCACGGCCTGACCAATCAGAACAGAGCAGAATAGGAGGAGAGGGACATTAAACATGCATGAGCTCAAACAAGCATTTTAAGTCTCAAAGTCAGAGGAGCTTTTGCATTAAAGGCTTTAAAACATTAATTTGCAGTTTGTAAATCATCTGAATAAAATATAAACCCCAGATTACGCGTAGTTTGTTCACTTTAAGAGCGACTGAAGCTTAAGAATAAGGATGAAACTGAGTGAGAATCAGGTTCTAACTGAACAAAGTCCAGGTAAACATTCACCAGAATCCTTGAACAAACTCACAAGGTCCAGAAACAGGAAGGTGCCTGCTCTGTTTGTGATGTTTCTATCATGAAGTGGTTATCACATGTGATTATCATCAGGATCAGAGAGGTTACAGTGATACAGTTTCACTAATGAAGCTTGGCTCGCTGTCAGTGCTGATCTGTGAGGACACAGAGTGTTCAGGAAATACCAGAAGACACAAAGACAAAGGAAAGCAGGTTAATTGCTGATGGATGTTTGACACTTTTTCAGCCTGTGTGGAGAAAACAGTCTGGTGTTTGTTCTCTTTTAAAGAATGTGATCTTCTTCCAACATAACCGGCTATTTTTCCTGCACACTTCTAAAGTATTAATCACCCAGACGAGCTCTCCAGAGATGAAGCTCTTCAAGTTCTCACTTTCCTTTTTTTGACAGAGTAAGTACAAAGAGGACGGGATGAAGAGCCTCTGTCAGAGCATCTACAGTCAGCTGCCAGAGACCACTGAGACGCAGTTTGCTAAAACCGTCAGCGAGCTGCAGAGCGAGGTGAGGAACCGAACAGTCGTTTTAGGGGCCGCAGCCAAAACATTGTTTTATTTGGTGCCGAAAATAAAAACAAGCACTTAGAATCATCATTGGCAACTCAAGTACAGATTCAAGGTACTTGTTTGGTAGATATCGCAATATGCATCTTTGTAAGTTCACTGTCTCTGAAGGATCACACTTCCTTTACCTCTCTCCTCTTAGAAAGTTCTCCTTTTTAAAATACATACATTCATGAATCACATCAGTTTTTATTAGCTTGTCTAAAAGGAAAACAATAACTGGTAGATTAGTGCAAAGTTTTTTTGCTGATAATTTCCACATGCTGTCACCTGAGTGTAACGCATCAAGTTTCCATCTTTTGGATTTGGTCGTGTTAGTTTTCTGGTGGTAACAGCGAGTTCCTCATGTATTTACTCACTCCATCTTGATTTAGACTTATTTATCACCATCCTATAATTTCATGTAATTCATTTTAGATGAAGTACAAACAGGGACTGAAGGAAGCGTCCAGGTCTCTGTATTCCACTCTGCCTGAGACTCTGGAGACCCTGCACGCCAAAGAAGCCTCTGAACTACAGAGCGAGGTAAGAACACACCAACACAGGCTGACAAACCTGCACATCTTTCTGTTCCCTTGTCTTTTTAATGCTGCATCATTTCCTGTGTTCAGCTGAAGTACAGGGAGGCTCTGAAGAAAGGTCTTTCCTCCAGTTTGTTCCACCTGCTGCCTGAGACTTTAGAGACGGCCCACGCTAAAGAAATATCTGAGCTGCTCAGCGAGGTAACAACAGGAAGGAGGAGAAATTAAATCATGAAGCAGATTGATTCGTCCTTGGAATGAAACACTGTATAAATAAAATCTGCTTTACTCTTTTATCCAGGTGAAATATAAAGAGGAGGGAGTGAAGGAAATGAGCGTCAACCTTTACTCTCTGCTGCCTGAGACCATCGAGACCCAACGAGCTAACGAGGTGTCAAACCTGCAGAGCGAGGTATTTCACTCAAACTCAGCTCTGCGGAGCCGCTAAGTCTTTTAATTTAAGTCCAGTTTAAGTCTTAAGTGGATAAGTTTGCATGTTTTCTATCACTAAAACTGTGAGAGGATGTAAAGAGGTGATATCTCCTGCAGGTCAAATATAAGGAGGGCCTGAAGCAGAGAACTCAGTCCAGTCTGTACCATCGGCTTCCAGAGACCACAGAGACTCAGCTGGCGAAACAGCTGTCTGAGCTGCAGAGTGATGTAAGAGACGCATGTGAAATGTTTCAGTCCAGTGCAATGTTGGTGGCCAGGACGTGCTAATTATGAATTAATTACAGAAAAAATATTGTATTTATTTATTTTTTAAGTGTGTTAATTTTTTGAACACACTTTTTTTTAAGTGCATTCCCTAGTAAGATAAATAACATCTGGCTCTTTACTTTAATAACAGAACAAGGTATAGACCTGTTCTATAGGAAAGCTAACCTTAAACGACTGCTGTTGTGATCTGGAGCTGTATAGAAAAAACATTTAAATAAGTTAACTTGACCTTCTAGTTGGGCGGGATGCCCCTTTATATAATAGTAGGTGAAACACCACTGTGTTGTGAAATTAACTTTAAACAAAGATATAATAAATATGTTTTCAAGACTTCTCTCTGGACACAGTCCAAAGACATGCAGTCAGGTTAACTGGAGACTCTAAATTCCCCGTAGGTGTGAGTGAGAGTGTGAATGGCCCTGTGACGGACTAGTGACCTGTCTAGGGTGTACCCCTCCTCTCGCCCCATGACAGCTGGGATAGGCTCCAGCACACCTGCGGCCCCTACAGGGATTAAGCGGTTCAGAAAACGGATGGATGTTTGCTTGAGTTTTTTTATATATATAAATTTGATGAAAGCACATTTTCTGTAGTGTATTTAAGTGGAGAGAAAGTTACCCGCCGTTTTTTAAATATTGGGAGTGATGCTGCTGAGTTCAGAGTTCAGTAGCTCATTCCACCATCGTGTGACCACAGAGCTATAGAGATAAAATGCGATTAATCAACATTAATTAATAAGATAAATTTTTTAATCGCGTCCCACCTCTAATGTATATATTAATTAAGCATGGAAGCATTCTGATTATACTAATTATAATTATCTAATTCTTTCTTAAAATAATATCCATTTTTGCAGAACAAGTACAAGGAGACGGGTCTGAAAGAGATGAACAACAATCTGTACTCTCTGCTGCCTCACACCATGGAGACACAGCGAGCTAAAGAAGCTGCAGCGCTGCTCAGTGAGGTAACGCTGCGGACAGTTCGCACATCACACACCGTAATCACGATGATTCTTACCTTGTGCTTTAAACACACTGAAAAAAGCTCAGCAACACAAACTGAAAACACACATCATCCTCTGACGTTTGATGCTGCTCTATCACAGATCAAGTACAAGGAGAGCGGGAAGAAGGAGATGTCCAGCTCCGTCTATTCCACTCTGCCTGACACTTTAGAAACCAGCTTCGCCAGGGAGATGACCGACACGCTGAGCGAGGTAAAAGTCACATGACAATTAAAATACTTGCATGTTTGAATTATTGTCCTGAGTCCTAAGAATCCTGAATATTACTATAGTGCAGAAAAGGTCCTCAAAAGTACGTTAAACAGGCACTATTGAAGTCATTAACATTAACCAATGAGCTTGGAGCTGAGAGACCAGTAGAAAGACGTGAACAGTGTAAATCGTTGACACGCAGACGTCTGCATATTTGATGTTTCCACATTATAATAGAAAGTGAAGAGCAGATATTGAAAATATTATATAAATTATATGAGGGGAATCAGAAACAGTTTGAATTGAGATTAGATGGACATGAGGCTTCTCTGAAAATGTCCCTGTTTCTAATCAAACATGTTTTGTTTCCATATTTTCCAGAACAAGTACAAAGACGCCGGGCGGAGAAGCCTCAGTCAGAGTTTCTACTCTCAGCTGCCAGAAACGTCTGAGACTCAGTTCGCTAAAAGTGTCTCTGAACTGCAGAGTGAGGTCAGGAGGAAATGACTTTGCTCCATAAACACATTTCTACTTTCACAGTGTTTTATTTGCAAAAACCTTTTTAGCATAGAAAATGCACATAGTAATATCTGAGTTAAAATAACTGGGTGCAGGAGAAGCAGTGTTGAGTTACACTTTGCCGCTATGCAGACGACACCCAACTCTTTATTTCAGCGTCGCTCTAATACGAGTGCTGCTTTTTCAACTGTGTGGGAAACATTAAACCAAGTTCAGTTGGGCAAAGTACAAAAATGGGAGGTTTTTAACAGGATGTTTGGAGAAGGTGACGATTCAGTTCATTTTTATTATGTTTGGTCTTAGATGAAGTACAAAGAAGCGGGAAAGAAAGGAGTGATGAGCTCCCTGTACTCAACTCTGCCTGAGACTCTGGAGACACAGCGAGCGAAAGAGGCTTCTGAGCTGCAGAGTCAGGTGAGTCAGGTATTCACAAACACCGTCTGACACCTCACCGTGTTTTCAGATAGGACAGTTTGCTCTGCGCTCGCCGCCGAGAGTGGGCGGGGGGAGGGGAGTGCCAGTTACTAGGCAACCCGAAAAATACAGGAAGCGATCAGCATACAGTAGCAGTGGCTGGTTTATTTCAAGGAGCTGTGTCATGTGTTTGTCTGTAAATCAGCTTTAATTCTGTTGATAAGGAGGAGACGCATCCATGAAATCCTAAAACACCAGCAGGAAGTGGGGGAGCTCGGCTCCTTCAGGAGCTGCAGCTGTTTTCAGGTGGACTTCAGGCTGAGTCAGAAACAGTTTGACAGCTTCAAGAGCAGATTAGCACAGAGCCTCACAAAAATGAGGAGCAACTTTCTGCTCTTCTGCAGACAGTGTGCTATGTCCATGGGTTTATTTAGCAAAGTGCTGCTCCCTGTCTAAAAACTTCTGTCATCAGACAGAAGACTCTACTCCAGCCACTCCACTGATTTTGTTATTAAGAAATTAGCTAAAATTTCAATGTAATGTTTGATTGTTGGATTGTCTGACTGTTTAGCTAGAAACTCCAAAACAATCCCCATTCTCAGCTGCATTTATTTCCTTTATCCTGCTCTCTGAACTTATGATAAGTGTTTGTCTTCACTTCATTTGTCGACTGTGTTGTAACTGCTGTGTGTTCGCTCCAGCTGAAGTACAAGCAAAGTTCGAGGAACGACGCGTCCAGTCTTTATCACCTGATGCCAGAAACTATCGAAACTGAGTTTGTCAGGCAGCAGACGGAGATGCTCAGTGAGGTACGACTGTTTCCTACAGGGGCATAACCGAGTTGTTCTCTGCGTAGAAAAGATGCTGTGCTCTTCTTCTTTTCATCTGAAAGCTGATTTCTTGGTGAGTGAATGACCGTCCCTCTGGCTCTGCTTTGTTTTATCACAAGGTCAAGTACAAAGAGGAGGGTAAGAAAGAGATGAGCATCAACCTGTACTCTCTGCTCCCTGAAACCATCGACACACAGACTGCTAAAGAGCTGACGGAGATGCAGAGTGAGGTGGGTCCAGGCTGCTCGCTGATGACCAGTGAACCTTCAATAGAATTACCCACATTACATGAATTTGAACACAGAATATAGTCTGTTATTTTCAATGTAGATATTACGTAACATGCTGTACGACTTTATTCACTGATCTCACTAAAACCACTACATGAATCACTATTGAATCTGATCCCCTGTTGCACCTTCCAGGCTAAATACAAAGAAGCCAGCAAGAAGCACACTTCAGCATCTCTGTACCACCGACTGCCTGAAACACTGGAGACACAACACGCTAAAGAGGCCTCACAGCTACAGAGTCAGGTTTGTGGTGTTTGTGTTGTTGAAGACACCTGATAAAGGTTTTAGACTTGAGGATAGGACATAAATGTAGCGAGAAGACCTGTCCTACCAGTGGATGTTTTTCTCAAGCTTGTAATTAATATTTGTCTTTGTTAAAAAGCTTCACACGTTGTGACATCTGTCTTCTAGATTCTATATAAAGAGGCTGTGAAGAAGGACCTGACGTGTCCAGTTTACCACCAGCTGCCTGACACGCTGGAGACCCAGTCTGCCCGAGAGCTCACTGAAATGCAGAGCCAGGTGAGAGCGAAGGAGCCGAACAGTTAACATCAAACCACCATAAAACCTGGAACCAAACTGAGCTTGATGAGTGGTTGTGAAAGAAAACAGATCCAGCAGATTCTAGCGTTTAACCCAGACACTTATAGCAGATACTTTATCTGGACCATCAGTAAAAGTTATTTTACATACGTCTGTGTTGTCATAGTGTTATTGTCACACTGTGCTGGTCAGAGCACAATATGAATACGTTGTGATGCAGCAGAGAACAAGCTGCTGTTCACTTCTTCTCACTGTAATTAACTGTGGTGAAATCACTAAAGCTTCTTATCGTTAACTTCACCTTACAAGTGATGTTTTCTGTTTTTGGTTGTAGAACAAGTACAAGGAGGAAGCGATGAGGAGCCTGTCTCAGAGTCTCTACTCTCAGCTGCCAGAAACCGCAGAGACCCAGTTTGCTAAGACAGTTTCTGAGCTGCAGAGCGAGGTGAGATGAGGGGAAAGAGTGAATGAATACGAGTAAGACAGCTCAGCTTCATTTACATAGTGGATGTGAAGATAAATCCAGGAGGCTCTGAGACAGATTTAACTGCACTGACGATATCTCGCAGATATTTTGATGCTGTGTTCTAGTGTTTTATAATCCAGTTAATAATGTGGTTTCAGAATAAGTATAAAAAGTCAGGGAGGCAGGAGGCCGGCAGCTGTTTGTACTCTGTGATGGCAGAAACTCTGGAGACTCAACAGGCCAAGCAGGTCGCACAGATGCAGAGCCAGGTACTGACCACTCATCACTCTTCATATTACTGAAGAATATATGGGATCAATACTGATCTCTGTGTACACAACAAACAATGGTCACCGCTCTCCTCTGTGTCTGTGTTCTTACACTTTACACCACCCAACTTGATACCCAACAGTACGACATGATACTTAACACTGTAAAACTGTATTATACTATTCAGAACTGCACTTAAACTGATAGATGGGTTACGTATACTTACAGTAAACTGAATAAATAAGTAAATAAGTACACAGTAGTAGGTGTACTATTAGACTGTCACTGGTAAACTAACAGTGCAGGTAAAGTTTAGTTGTAGTAAACTTTTATAAAGTGAACATTTTGCTAATTCGGTTTCTTTTTCTTAAGGTGAAGTATAAGGAGGACGTGCAGAAGGATTTGTCTTCCAGTCTGTTCTCCGGCCTCCCCCGGACCCTCCAGACTGAGCTGGCCAAGGAGGTGACAGAGCTCCAGAGTCAGGTCAGGAGCCACTTCTCCTCCTCTAATGGTTTGTTTGGACCAACACAAACACAGAGCCTCTGCTTTTAACATACAGTCCTTGAACACAGCGTCACTGAGACGTTTTAACTAAATGCTGCTAAAAACCTTTATCACCTTAGATGAGATATTAAAATTATTAGTATTAATATTTCTAGAACATCGTAGACTAAGGTTTCCTCCAAAGCTAAGACAAGAAGCTTGTTAGTTAATCACTGTTTTGCTTCTGTGTGCGACTCTGTGCTCGGCTGGTCGAGCTGCAGCTACAGCCTCCTTATCTGAGGAGGAGGAGGAGGAGGAAGGTGTTCCAAAAATAAGACGTTAGTAGGCGACAGCGATGGCTGAACACTACAATGTTACGCTGAAAACTTTTCAGCTGAGTGATTCTGATCACTTTACATTCAGCTGCTTCATCCTGCAGAGTGCAGTTCTGTTGCATATATATAAAATGGTGTGTTTGTGTGTGATGCAGGTGAAATATAAGGAGGGCTGTAAGAAGGACGCGTCCTCCTCCCTCTATCACCTCCTCCCTGAGACCACAGAGATGCATTTCGCCAGACACATGTCAGAGATCCAGAGCGAGGTGCACGTCCACTTTTCTCTGGTCACTCACTGCATCTTTGTCTTCTCTCCTTTCTTTAAAATATCTGCTCACATTTTCTCTGGTTTATTTTTTTCATCTACGTCAAGACAAAGTACAAGAAGGACAAAGAGGATCTGCCCAACACTTTATACTCGGTGCTGCCTGAAACTCTGGAGACTCAGTTTGTTAGAGAGATGGCAGAGACACACAGTGAGGTGAGAAGCTCATATTAATAAAACACTAACATGATCAGGAGATGTCTGAATGTAAACTGATCATGTAGAGTTATGATCAGCACACTGGATTAGTATGTTGCACTCACTGTATTATTATCCCTTTTTTATTCCAGTCATACTGT
The DNA here is from genome assembly GCA_900302695.1 of Helostoma temminkii. NCBI lineage: Eukaryota > Metazoa > Chordata > Actinopteri > Anabantiformes > Helostomatidae > Helostoma > Helostoma temminkii. The sequence goes on from OMLM01012132.1 coordinate 39,736, forward strand.
GATTCAAGTGATAAGTACTACTACAAGTACTGATACACACATCATTTAGATGAAATTCAGGCAACTGATCAAACTTTTTTTTTTCCACATGCTTTTGTTTAAGCACCAGTTTGTAACGTCTGTATTTACAGAAACACGTGCTGTTACTCATGACCTCAGGTCTAGTGAGTGAAGCAGCAAACATTAATTTCTATACAGTTTTAGCATATTAGCATCAGGGAAAACACTAACACAATCCTTTAAAAGCAGCAATCAGTTATAGTATATTTCTGTACTTGTTACTTCTGAGTCTATATTTAAATACTTAAACTATTTCGGGTCAAACATGGCCATGAAGCTGAAATCTCATTGGTTAACAGCTGATAAATCCTGCTGCTCTTTCAACAACCAATAGGAAGCAGCGGTTATATCAGTGTCAGTGAACATACAGCTCTGAGCAGTGTGTGTGTGTGTGTGTGCGGCTCACCAGCTCATTTACTGTGTGTGTTTCAGGTGAAATACAAACAGGCAGTGAAGCAGCAGGCAGCTTCATCTCTTTACTCTAAACTGGCTGAAACTCTGGAAACCAAACACGCCAAGGAAGTGACTGAGCTGCAGAGCGACGTGAGTCTCGCTGCAGTTTTCTCCTGTTCTATCTGCTGCTCGTGTTCTCGCCCGGTTCTGCCCATGATTCAGTCTAGTCAAAGTCACGGACACATACATTTTCAGTTAAAGAGTTTTGGACAGTCTCAGCCCCTTCAGTAGTAAGAATAAGAACAATAGGTGAACTATGTTTAATTTCCTGGCTTTCTGCATAGATTGGGTCTAGCTTTGAGCTAGCTCTGAGCTTTGACTGATGTAGGTCACTTTTTAACTCCATATTAAAGAGGAGCTTCTGCAAATTTGTGAATCTTTGATTCTTTGTGCGTGACAGAAAAAGTACAAAGATGAAGGAAGAAAGGAGATGACAGCGCCTCTGTACTCTCAGCTGCCTGAAACCTCAGAGACCCAGTTCGCCCGGGAGATGACTGAGATCCAGAGTGAGGTATGGTTCTTCAGAGTACTTAAAATATGTTCTAATTTTTGGTCCTTTTATTTTCTTAATCTTCTGTCCTGTAACATGTTCTGTTCTGTTGTTGCGTGACGTCTCAACAACAGTTGTAACAACAGATCAACTGTGTTTCCACAGGAACTTTCTGAAGTATGTTGTTTTTCCTTCTGGCAACATGTTGAGGTGTTCTCAACCCTCTGGTCAAATGAAAACCATTTACCACAGAGGTTTTGTTATTCTTCAGCCTTTCTGCATTTACATTTAGGAGTTTAGGGTGTGCAGCACCTTCTCAATCAGTTGGGTTTTATATTCATAAAGGTGGGGTTTGATCTTTCTGATGCTGTAGCGGAAAAATCTGTCCTAGAGAGAGAGAGAGAAGATGTGGTCTGTAAAGCTCAGTTGGTCATGATGACCCCCAGTTTTCTGGCAGACTTAGTGGAGAGTAGAGAGTGGAGAGATGTAGTATAGATTTAAAAAAGAACAGGACCCAGAACTGAGCCCTGTGGAACACCACAGAGGCTGTGAGAGTTAGAAACATGCCCGTGCCAGAATACCTTGAAGGTTCGACCAGATAGGTGAGACCTAAGCTAGTTCAGAACTGTTCCAGAGTGCGGACAGGAGGATCTGCTGGTTCACTGTGTTAAAGGCTGCAGATAGATCAAATAGGACACCAGTAAGTAAGACAGAGGACTGACGCACAGCTTTTGCAGTCCGCAGGGATTCCGTGACCATCATAGCCAAAATAATGTTCTTCTCACGTTAGCAGCACTTAAATGCAACATATCATACACAGAATACAGGATATTAATTCTCTGATTCTAGCTGCAAAAAGAAAAGTATAATCAAAGGGATCAATAAGCTTTAGCTCCATTAAATAGTGTCTCTAATTAGCAAGTTCTCTTCAAAGAGTTAATGACAAAATTAAGGACTTAATGTTGTGTTTGCTGCACAAAGGAGCTGATTCTGATATCAAGTGTTTTGACTTTAACCTGCAATACTTTTATTAATGTGTTTGTCGTCGTGTCTTCTCTAGAACAAGTATAAGGAAAGTGGGAAGAAGCTGCAGACTGCCAGTGTTTACTCCCAGCTCCCAGAGACCAGTGAAATCCAGTTTGCCAAAGCTGTTTCTCAAATA
>OMLM01012137.1:0-10556 GCA_900302695.1 Helostoma temminkii
GAGGGAGGAGTTTGGAGACACACACACACACACACACACACACACACACACACACACACACACACACACACACACACACACACACACACACACACACACACAAGATACATGTCAGTATCATCACTAAAAATGTCTCACTGTTTATTTGCAGTTATTTGCAAATGTTTGTGATGACATAAACACTGACATGAAACTGACTCAAATGCTGGCTCATATTCCTCAGACAGTTTTTTACTTTGACCTTCTTCATCTTCATGATTACATATTCACCTTCATCACGGTCTCAAACATGGGGATGAGGACAAACTTAATGAAGCCAATCTGAGCCGTTGGCTTAGTGACCTTTTCTCTGTCCATGAACGGAGCCACAGGAAGCCCCTCAGCCTTCTCCCTGTCGCTCTGACCATCACACACACACACACACACACACACACACACACACACACACACGTGTCAGCACACAGTTTTACAGGAGGGAGATCCTTTTCTACTGACTCACAGTGATGTAAGTAAAGCTGCATGGAGCAGTTAATAAATAAATATTACATTAGAAATCATTTGACCTTTCGCTCTACATGCTGATGTATTGGACAAACCTGCATGAAATACTCCTCCAGGAGACAATCCACCCAGGGCTCAGCCACCTCCATGGGCCGCACCTCGTTGGAGATGTCGCAGCACTTGATGAGCACCATTTTCAGCTGCACAAGGTCAGTAGAGAAATATCTATCAACACAAAGCTGCAGTATGAAAACAGTGTGTAGTGCACAGTTCAAAGTCTGGTCTGAACACAAGAGCTTTACCCCTACTGGGACTTTAGTAAACGCATCTTCCTGCTACAAACTCATAATGACTCATAAACATAATGAACTCTACACAGTGACAAACAATGAAATGGTTATGTTCCTGTGAATGTTCCTGTAGTTTTTCCTCTCCACTGTCACCTAGTGCTGCTCAGAGGTGGACTCTTCTCTATTATTCTGGAAAGTCTTAATCTCACCATGTAAAGTGACTTATTTAAAAAACTGATCATTTAGCTCAGCTGAAGTGAACTGTTATTACATATTAACTAGTAACTTACAGACGTGACGTGCTCCTCATTTGTGTAGTCAAAGTTGTCAACTTTCTGCTTGAAGGAGTCCAAGATCTCACTGTGTCGCGCCATGTCTGTGGCCAGGATCAGTGTGATGGTTCCCTGAAAGCACAAGGTAAAACAGCTGATCGACACACACATACATACAGGTTTACCTGTGTATAGACAGTAATACAAGTTGTGCCTTGGGGTTTGCCTTTGACACTGATCTCTGTGGATGTTTGATATTTATAATTTTATAGCTGTAAATTTCCATCTGATGGAAATATTTCTTATTTATTGTACATCTGCAACTTGACCTAAAATTCAGCCTGACAAAGTTGGCATGTTTTGAAACTTTGGGTTTAAATATGTGTAGCATGTTTGCCATGAGTGATGCACCTGTGGGATCACCACCCACCATACACACATGCACACACACTCATAAACTATGTGTCACTGTTAATGCACTAAATTACACAAAACTCTTCCCAGCACCATTTGATCCCATCATATTCAATATATAACATATGATTTCAATGGAAATTATCACCCATCCCAACTGACACAGATAAAACAAGTACGGTACAGATCATCACACACACACACACACACACACACACACACACACACACACACAGGCATACCTGTCGTATCTGTTTAAAGGCCTCTTGGTCAAAACTGGAGAAGATGTTGCAGTCGGGCTGAGAGAAGATTTGGAAGGCCACCGCACAGTGGTGATTCTCCAGAGGAGAGATGTCATTGTAACGAACTGCCAGCTCTGTTCTGGCATTGATCTGGTATCTGGAAGAGAGAGAGAAAAACAGACAGAGAGAGAATGAGACCGCTGCAAAGAGGTCAAGGGCGAAAAGTAGGAAGAGACTGGGTAGATGAGAAGGAAAGAAGAATCAAGAAGAGCAAGGCTAAAGAAGAAGAAGATTAAAAAAAGAATATGATGAGGAAATTAAAACACAACATTGAGGGGACTGACAGAAAGAAATGAATGAGAAGGAGAATGCAAAACGTAGGGAGGGTACGAACAACATAACATGGAAAACTAAATAGTATGTGTGTGTGTTATATTGTACTTTGTCTTACGTGTTGTTGAATCCCGGGTGATCGAGATCATGACACACAGCAGCTGTCATGAGAATCAAAATGTCCATCTGAGTAAACTTCTCCTGAAAAACGAATGCACACATACACACACATTTAATATTATGTCTATATATTAGTGTGTAATCACGGAATTGTGTTTAGAGTGTGTGAGGCCTCGTTAGCACATCAGTGGTGCAGATGTTTCATAATCAGTCATTAGTACAGTGATAATTACACCTCCTCTGACAACAGAAGGAGAGGGGGGCTCCCCTTCCCTTTACAGACCCCGTCTCCTTTCTCTTCTAAGCTTTCCCTCTGCTGATGTCTGTTTTCTCAGTACAGTCTTTCACTCCAAGGTCTTGTGAGAACTGAAGAACAACTACATTCAGCATTTTTATCATACTTGCAGAAATCCAATTCTATAAAAAAACTTCTCATACAGCTGTTAATCTGACTATGCATGTTGGTCTGGCACTGATATTCAGAATGTTTGTGGTTTTTGTGTGTGGGTTCTCTCCATGTTTTCCAGCTTCCTCCCACAGTCCAAACACATGCAGTTAGCATAATTGGTGACTCTAAACTACCCATAGGTGTGAACATGAGTGTGAATAGTTGTCTGCCTCTGTCTGTCAGCACTGTGCTAGACTGGTGACCTGTACAGGATGTACTCTGCCTACTGACAGCTGGGTTAGGCTAAACACCTGTATCTTGAGGCCAGCTTTTTTGTGTTTGTTTCCCAGCTCAAGACAAGTTCACACTGATGATGTCACTTCAGACTCTGAAAGACTCTATCAGAGTAACACAAACTATTTTCATGAGTGTAATACATGAATAAATGGACGTTGCTATGAAATATTGGTGTCTTAATGAGCATTGCACAAATCAAGATGGTGACCATTATATACTTTCCAACATTTTAATGCTTTGCTATTTTATGCTGGGACCAGTGTATAGGTCTAAACATGTATTTTCAGGCTATGTGGTCATTTTATTGTTGTATGATTTTACCAGCTCAAAAGTTAAAATTGCTTTCAAGTCATGTCTTTACTGAGTGAACCCTGAAGTGACACAGCAACTCTTCAAGAAGAATCACCTGAAGGCTGCAGAGGTAAACCATGCTGTACATCATCTGGGTGACACAGAAACAGTGGCGGAAGTTGTGGAAGGGATTATTCCTGTAGTTGTCATGAATACACAACTACAGACACAGAGAAAGAACAAGGGGTTATGTTTATGATTTGCATACATAAATCCACAAAAAACACTTTCACATTAAAGCATCTAGAGATATCAGCTTGATCTGGCCTGCTCTTTAATGCCTGCTTTAATGGGATGGTTGTTGGTTGGTACTGTACTGTTGTGGGTCTAGGTCTCACCAGCCATCTCTTGAGTGTGATGGGGTTAATGCTGAAATCTTTGACCAAGCCAAGGTCATGGTACATATATTCCAAACAGCTCAGCATCTGGAAGAACAAAGGAACATGATGTCGCTTCTCTTGAATTTAGTGGGAACTTTTATTTAGTAGAATTTTTGCTTTACCCAGAAAATGTATACAAGCTAAAGGAACAAGCTGGTTTTGATCACAGGTTATTACTCTGCTCTGAAGAAACTATAGGTTTAACGGTTTTGTTATTCTAATTATGTAGGGAAACTAAATACTTTTCATGTTAACAGCAGTACTAATGTTAGTAGTTAATCTTACACCAGAACTAAAACCTCACCCAGACTTTGTTTAAACTAGTAAGTTCTACATAGATGTTTTGAATGTGAATTTAGGTGAGCATGTGCCACAAGCTTCCCTGACTAACAACATTTCAGTGACCTGTAGTTAAATCCAGATATCAGTTTAAGAGCCATGAAAATCCTTCTGCAGCTCAAAAAAATTTTACAGCAGATTCTTTGTTCAGCCTAGCATCTCTTCACATGTGCAGCAGTACTGCCCAATACCAGAAAACACACTGTGGTGTGTATAAGAAAGGGCTGAATTTCGGGTGGTCAGGTGACCTTAGAAGTGTTTATGCTCACAACAAATACAAAGGACCTATCCTAGAAGGCTTGTATGAAGTGTTTCATGGAACTGCTGGAGCAATACAAAGATTCACTGGAAATCTGTGATTGGGTGCTACAGTTTACTAGACCAGTTATAATATCTCACTCAAGTTTTAGATTTTATTTGTTCTGATTCACCATATATTGCCTATTAAAATCCAGGCACTTTCATCCTTAACGTGCCTGGTGCAGTTTCAATAAAGTGTGGTGCGTCAAACACTGCTATTCAGCCTGTCTCTGTGCCTGTCACTTCAGAACAGTCAAAACACTTATCGTCATCATAGTCTTTTGACTAAAATGGGTAAATGATTAGCAGCACATTGATTGATTGATAATTCATCATTGTTGATTAATCAGTAATAATTAAACCATGCTTGATGAAACTGAGTCAGTTAATTAAGCCTCACCTCATTAGGCTCCCACTGCCACGCATCGAATGTAGGCAATTTAAGAGCTTCTATTGTCTCCTTAGATAAATGATACTAAGCATACACACACAGGAAAGGCAGCAGGACAAACAGGGAGAGAGAAGAGAGGAAAATCAGACATCTGAGGGCATCTCCAGTCTGCTGTGACATCATCTACTGCGGGCAACAGAGCTCATCAACCCTCTAACTGTGACTGGCTCAGTGGCTGATTTACACACTACTACACACAACTAAGGCAGTGTTCACACAAAACTAATATTGTTCCCATTTCTGACATTAAACTATTTCAATGTGTTTGAGTTGTACTCAGTTATGTATTAAAGTGCAACAATCATTACTGACAGTCACACAGAAGGAAGCAGTAGCTGTCAGCAGGTCAATGTATTTATAAAATACAACTTGTGAGTTTTTCTGAGTACACAACATGATCATTACCCCACAGTGACCTACTGTACTCCACTAACTGATTTCTGGGAAGACATTGGTTCTAAACCCAAGCGACACCTATAAAACAGTCCAACTACATTTTCACAACTGTCACATATCCTCTGTGTTTGCAGAAAATCAAACAATCAATCATATTTGGTTTTGACATGTTTGGTTTTTGACTAAACAAAAAAGTGGAGCTACATATCTGAGAACAAAGATTTTATTTTATCTATTCCTGGAACCACAGTGGAGGTGCGGCATTTCGTAGTGCACCTGACATCAGCAGACAGCGTGTGGCGGACACTTTCTAGGAAAACCTTACCTTGGGGTAGGAGGGCACATCTCTACGAGGAGTCAGCTTCTTATTGTCTTCCAGGAAATTACTGAAAAAAAAAGTTTGACACTAAGAAGAAAGAACACGTACTGTTATTTACTGTAGGTATAATACTATAGCTATATACTATAGTTACATACTATAACAAATTCATGAATTGAATTGTTTTGGTGCTTATTCTAGTGCACAAACGAATACTAATGTCATGTTGCTAATGTTATGTTGCTAATGTTATACTATCCTCTGTGTACGCCCTAACTAGGTTAGGTTAACAGTAAAGCACATCAGCACTCTATATAAAGCAGGTTCAATGATTACTAAGCAGACAGTTGCTGCTGTTATTTCTGTCACCTGTTGTTTCTGGAAGCCAACTCCTCTCTGAGCTTCTTGATGTCGTTGCGACATTTCTCAATCTCCACCACCTTCAATCCCTCTACTGCAGGAAAACAAATCGGAAAACAGAGTTTTGTTTTTGTTTTGTTTTTTGAAAAATTTACCAGACTAACTGCATTAGGTTCCCATTTTTCAGACTAGAGGATTGGCTGCCACCACAAACACTTCTGTCTCACTGTGAAATAACCATATGTGCGTATGCAAACTCTGACACTGACAGAAGCTATTGTCTTCTATTGCTTCTCTGCTTTTGTATGTAACCAAACTATCTATCAGAAAGATTCAGTAAATGTAAGCAGCACCATTTCAAACCAAGTTCTGTGTGATGAAGCTGAACTGTTAGCAGTGCAGGAAGCGACTGATAATTTCACCTACACAACATTTTTTTTGTGAAATCTCATGAATACTCAGAACCCAAATATTGAATGGTCTCACTCTCACAAATGCTTGTATTCTGATAAATTTCAAATAGATAATAGTACTTATCTGGTCAGTTCATTTTGGCTGCCTACAGTTTGCAGAGAAATCCCTCTCCAACAATACAGTGACATTCTGAAACAGATTGTATCTCTTGATTCAATCTCCTGTCTGTAAAAGAAATGTACTTTTGGAGAGACAGGGGGGTGTTGATGAAGGGGATCCCCACAGCTGTATGCAGGTCTCATATTGAATCTAACACTGAACCTGCAGCAGTCTGAATCAAGTCAGTCAGTATTAGTATTGATGTATGTGTGCTGATCACCTCAGCACCAGAACTCTGATCTCTGACGTGTTTATCTGGCTGCGTTCTCCTCTGTCTGCATCAGTCCTCCTGACATCATTCCACCTCTCTAAAACTGAAAAGGTCTCCTACAACAGCACTTCAGCCCCCATTAGAATAGGTGACCATGGCGACCAAAGTGATGAGAGGATCCATATCTGTGTGGGCATCACACTGTTGCCATAGCAACCAGGTATCCAGGCAATTGGCATGCTTGTGTCAAGTGGCTGTGCGTCACATCTGAAACTACTACTATAGCACTGCCAGTCAGAAGAGTGGGTCCTAAAATCTTTTTCAGGATTAGAGAAAAGAAATCTTAACATGATTGTTGAACTGGAGGATTTAATGATGCATTATGACTTGATAAGCCTTGCATGATTAATCTCAAGTCAGAAGTATGCTGGTTTAATTCATTATAGGAAGAATTTCAGTTGAATTTTTATTACAAGAACTAGAAGTGAATTAAAGCTGTAGGACATATGTCTTGTGTTCTATATGTTCTACATTTATTTTAAAACTTCTAACACAATTGATTCTATTATGAAGAGGATGTAGACCTGTGGCTACAAATAACCACATAATATTTTAGAAAAACAAAACCACTTATAGCTATAAATATACTGGTATGTATCAATTTTTGTTTTTTAATTTTTTGGGATCAGTCTGTTTATACATTAATCACATTTGGCCAATTATTTCATAAGGGTATGGACTTTCTGTCTTTATCAGCTAAACTAAGTTTAACTTTCTAGTCAGTGCCAATAGAGACTGACTGACATTTTGTCTCTTTACATTTGGAGCTGTCTCTCATTCTGTACCACTAAATGCCCTTAATACTGACCCTCTTGATTTGTACTGAGCTAAGAAGAGGGGCACGAGCCGCCCTGTTAACATTCACGAGTCAATAATGAATTTAACTGTCAATCAGTTCTTAATATGCCTCAAAACAATTCACCATGAACAAATGAAAACACCATGAAAACAAACCCAGGTCATGTTGCCATGGTGACTAACTAAATCCCTGCATATTATGACGTGGCAAAGGAAACAAGCTAACGATTAAACTATACATCAGAAATATAACAATATGCTTTAATGTGGTCAAATGATTACCCACACTGATTTGAGTCTATTTTACATTATGCCTTTTGCTCTCAGTGTGAGTATGTGTTAACCAAAGAGCAGAGGGTTTATACCCTAAACTAACAAAACATAAAATAGCAGATTTTCATCTCTCTCCAATGCAACTGCAGTTACACAATTTCTTTTTCCCATGAAAAAACACTGAGTCCAACCTACATATAGTTGAACCTTTATCCTTTATCTGTAACCACAGCCTCATAAGAAGAATGTAATGACTGTAAAATGATCACTGATTAAATGTTCCTGTAGGTAATTACTATAACAGGTAGCCTGTCAAAAACACTAAGACTTGTAAACACTGATGTAGAACAGCACAGTAAACCTGTCTATCACAACACCTTTACTGATCGGGTTTTATAGCTGGCTTTTATCTTAGGGACACATCTACAACAAATGCCAAGATGTGGTCAGACAAGCAGCTAAACATTACAGAAACTGTGGCAGCACGGTGAAGGACTCCTCACAGCTCAAAGCTGATAATGGTCAGCTGAGGTGTAAAGGGCATTACTGTGTAAACACAGAGTGGATCTTCCTCTCTAAACATGTTAAAATGTGGTCATTATTCATAAATAACCTGCGTGGTTTATAATTATCCAATCACTTACTTGTAAACTGTGGGGACAAAACATCAGATTGCATGATCTGAAGGCATGCATTTATCTGGTTATTATGTTAATGTACACCACCACATTGAAACAATGAGAACAGTTCAATAAATATGTATACTTTAACAAAGTGTAGCTCTTTCTGTGAATCTGTGTCATCACTTTCTCTGTAAGGCTGATTGATTCTGAGTAATGATTGTGGTCTTAAAAAACTGTGTTAGTTGATGTGATAGTGATGAAAATTATTAATCTAAAGCCCTTTCAATTCTATAGAAAGGTAAAAACTCATACTGTAAAATGCATCTGCTGCTTCTGAGCAAAGCAGCTGATGATAGAGGCGTGTAAATATGACAGCAGAGTGGTGGGAACATACTTACACTCTACCCTCTTCTCCAACATGGTGAGACGGTTAGTGACCTCAGTCTTCAGCTCAGTAATCTTGAATGCTCTTATCAAGGCCATTTCAGTGCAGACACAGAGAGAGAAATAAGTAAAAAAAGAAAAGCGATCCACATCCGAGACTTTGTATCTATGACATCAATAAATCTTCTGGTATATTTACACATTTCTGCTGCAGGTGGATATTTACAGGATTAACTGCTTTGTATAAAACTGGGCTTAGCAATATTTAAGCATCTCTGTGCATCCCTGCACTGTTCTGTTGTATGTTTTTATAAAATAATGCTTCTACACGCCAAACTTAATATTAATTAACAACAACTTTCATAATCAACTACAAGAGTCATGCAATATACATACAGTATCTATGAAAAGTATTCACCCGCTTGTATGTTTCACCCTTTTATTGACATTATAAATCAATCATGGTCAATATAAGTTTGACAAGTTTAACTTTGACAAAAGTTGCCAACTTAAATAAAAAAAAAAAAACCTCATTAATCTCAAAGTTAAAACAGGTTTCTATAAGGTAAAGTAAATTAAATAAAAATATAGTAAAATCAGTGTTTGCATTAATATTCACCACCTTTAAAATGACTGACCTAACCCAACAGAGGTCCGGATATTTGGTGCTAGTAGTTTCAGAGTTAGTGAAATGGGGGTCACATGAGTGTAGTACATGTGTCTCAAGTGATTGCAGTATAAAGACACTTGTTTCTGGAAGGTCCAGTCGCTGGTTAATCAGTATTCCTCGTTACCATTACACCATGAAGACAAAATAACACTCCAAGCAAATAAGAGAACAGGTCATTGAAAAGCATAAGTCAGGGGATGGATACAAAAAAATCTCCAAGGCACTGAACATCCCCCGGAATTCAGTGAAACCCTTACAAAATGTGGTCTACTTAAAGATTATTTTATAAGTATACTTAGGTATACTTCAAGTATATTAAGTATACTTCTATGTACCTCTAGTATAATTGCTAGTATACTATTTTAATACTTCTTGGGACTAAATTGGCCCACTTTTTAGTTTACCTGATAAGTACATAAAAAGTATACTGCAAGTATACTTGCTTATTTTTAGTTTAAAGGACGTATACTAATAGTATACTTGAATATACTTCTTTTTCCTCAGGGAATCCATCATCAAGAAATGGAAGGAATATGGCACATGTCAAAATCTGCCTAGTACAGGCCATCCACACAAACTCTGTGACCGTGCAAGAAGGAGACTAGTGAGAGAGGCCACTAACTCCCTCAGAGTACAAGCTTCAGCAACTGAGATAAGAAAAACTGTGCATACACCAACAATTGCTTTACGGGAGAGTGGCAAGGGGAAAGCAACCGTTGAAGAAAACTCATGTTAAATTCCGTCTTGAGTTTGCCACAAGGCATGTGAAACTCTCAATGGTCTGATGAGACCAAAATGGTGCTTTTTGGCCATCAGACAAGACACTATGTTTGGCGGACACCAAACACTGTACATCACCACAAACACACCATCCCCACTGTGAAACACGGTGGTGGCAGCATCATGCTGTGGGGATACTTCTTGGCAGTCAGCCCTGGAAGGCTTGTTAAGGAAGGGAGTAAGATGAATGAGGCAAAATATAGGACAATCCTGGAGGACAATCTTATTCACTAGGCAAGACAACTACAACTTGGGAGAAGATTTGTTTTCCAGCAAGACAATGACCCGAAGCATATAGCGAAAGTTACACAGAAATGGTTTACTGACAACAAGGTGAATGTTCTGGAGTGGCCCAGTCAAAGCCCAGACCTCAATCCAATAGAGAGTTTGTGAATGGACTTGAAAAGGGCTGTTTACACCCGATCCCCACA
>OMLM01012139.1:1926-17374 GCA_900302695.1 Helostoma temminkii
TTAATATTCTTATGTCTGATAGAAAAATGCACCAGACGACTCAATATGCTTGTATAATGTATGTATAGTTTAGCTGTCAGTTGACTATATGCTAGATTTTACAGCTGCTGTTTTAATGCAGGTGTGTCTTTAACCATTCCAAAGTGCATTTCTTCTGCCGACTCAGCTCACCGTGGTTTCTAGCTGCCTGAATACTGCTACATGCATTACTCTGCTGGGTTTAGGCTCTACATCTGATCACATAAAAGGAAAGAATAATGACAACCTAGATCACACATATCCTCACCAGTGTCAACCTTTCACTTTGATATCAAGCTGACAACACATCTGTAAACCATAATCCATATTTGATAAATACATATGCATTGGTACCTTTAGTCCAAAGGCAAGTATTATTGGTAGACAAGTCAGAGTATCTTGGTTTCCTCCATAGTATCCCAGCTATGATATTTAAGAGTTAATTTAACCATGCTTTTGAGACCAGACCAGAGTTCATTCATTCATTCATCTTCTATACTGCTTAGTCCCTGCAGGGGTCATGGGTGTGCTGGAGCCTATCCCAGCTAGTTTACGGGCAAGAGGTGGGGTACACCCTGGACAGGTTGCCAGTCCCCAGTTAACCTAACTGTGGGAGGAAGCTGGAGTGCCTGGAGAGAACCCACACAAACATGGGGAGAATATGCAAACTCCACACAGAAAGACCCTGGGCCGACCCCGGGAATCAAACCCAGGACCTTCTTACTGTGAGGCGACAGTGCTAACCACTGCACCACTGTGCCGCCCCCAGACCAGAGTTTATTTTCCTAAACTCTAACCTAAGCCTACTAATAGGCTTAATCACAATATTTTACGCACATTAAGATCACTGAGATAACATCTGGGCTTGTCTTGTAGGAGATCGTAAAATCTGTTGAGATGTTGTTCCTTTTTCTGTTGTGGATGAGAACTATGTTTATTAAATGGCCAAAATACAGTAGCTTCAGACTGGAGTTCTATAGGACAGTCTAGATACGTATATATTGTGGGACACTGTGTAAAATCTACTTGCAGTAAAAACAGAATGCAGATTTGCAAATCTCACAAAGCTGTATTTTATTCACAATATAGAAATATTGACAACAAAACACAGAAAAAATATAAACCATTAAAATGTATTAAATATTTTGAAACTGATGACAGCAACATGTCCCCAAAAAAGCTGGGCCGAGGCAACAAAATGCTGGAAAAGTAAGTGGAAAAAAAATAAAAAATTAACTTGATTCAAACTCTTCAATTCAGTGGTGACTCTGGGGTCCTCCAGCTTTAAGAGAAGTGACCTAGTAAAGATCAGTAAGCACAGGCCGTCAGCAAGGGCTGTGTCAGTGACCTAAGGCCATTGTAATATTTGTGAGACATTGAAAACCAGAGGGAATTTCATTCATCAAACCACCCTCTTATTCTACCTGACATTAAAGAACAATTTAGAGCACAGGAAAACAAACTGAGCCATCTCCCCTCTGAGCTTTGTTCAGAAATTAGGTTCTCCAAACCATTACATCAAGACAAAAACAGAAAACATGAACATGCTTTCCTCTAAGGATGGAGAACTATATTTTTTTCCTATTGAACTTCAGTGTTTTAAACCATCCACTTCTAATCTCTCTGTGACAGAACTGAACAAGTTCTTCAGGGTAAATAGGAAAATGGCTCTAACAATGTAATGTAGCTGTAATCTAGATCAGCATCTCTCTGGTCTAGATTACAGCTCTCTTGATGTATCCATGCTGATAGAGCACTGAGCTAACAGGATGCACCACCACTCAACCCACTCAACTCCAGTAGGGAAATGAAGTCACTTAATTTAGTTTGTACATTAAGCTGGCATGGCTTGTTTTTTCTTGGCTTTATTGTGCATTAACACACATGTCTCTAACTAAAGACAAATAAAATCTTGAACACTAATCATTTCTCTTTAATCCAGAAAGGACACATCTTGGAAACAGTTGAGCAGAATCCAGACCAAAATCCTGTTAGAAATGTATTAACAAGATTATTTCAAAATTAAACTAAATGTTACTGAATTAATAATGTATAAAGCAAGTCATGCAAAGACATATGACATCCTACTCATTGTAAAGAATGGCTTTTTGGCCATTGGTACCATTCTGTAATATTTCATATGCACACATTTGTCCAAATGTACTTGTGTCCTGAATAGTAGCTCCATGTGTGCAGAAGATCACTTTAAAAAGACAGTTGCTCTCGTGTCACCACAGATTCAGTTCCCAACTTTCAGAAAGTAATTTAAGATGTCTGAAGAAGTATGAAGTGCCACCTTAAATGAACTTACAACAGGATATGAACACTTTTTTTTCACAGATCATGGTCACATGTTGACACATTTTTACACAGGTTCTTCCCAGTTGTGTGTATCAGACTTGAGACCAACACTCAGAGTGTGAACCTCGGTGGCTGGGCATGTTTGGACATCTTGGGAGTTCAGTGTCTTGTCCAGGGACACATGGCCAGAAACCCCTCAACCCCAGGTTTGGGGTGCAATCACTCCACCACTGCGTCACTACCCCCCACAATATCATAGTGTATGCTTAAGCAATATTTTCCATTTACATCAGCTCATAAATCTCATGCCCCACTCTGAATAAACCATTAGTTGTGCAGGTCTTATTTTCATTTAGTCTTTAACCTTTTTATCAGTTGTGACAGTTTGAGGACAAGTAGATGCTTAATGAGAAGATGGAAGCGGCAGTGGAACATTGTGTGTGAGTCTGTGTTTATGTCTGCGTCTCCAGGTTAGTTTTAGGCATAACATATTACAGGATCTGAGCAGGGAGGATAGAAATGTAGTTTGGCTCAGCTTCTTTTGTCACCATGTCTACCTGCTGAAAATAAATGAGCATCATTGGCTGTCTTTGTCTTCATTGTCTTTGTTTCTCTGCCATCTGAGACTCAGTTAATCATATTCTCATACCTTGGCAGACATTAGTGACCTGCTTGTCGTCAGGATTGACTACATTTATAACTCAAATCGATGTGTTTTGGATTTTGTCCCTTGTGCACAGATTCTGAAATTGTTTCACAATATGTAGACACAGATTTCCACAGATTGGTGAACCTCTTTACTTCCGAGAGACTGTGACCCTCTAAGATGCTCTTTTTATACCCAATCATGTTACTGACTTGTTGCCAATTAACCTAATTAGCTGCTAAATGTTCTTCCAGCTTTTCCTTGTTAGTACCACTTGCTTTTTTAAGCCTTTTGTTGCTTTTGTCCCGCATTTTACGACGCATCTTTCTGTCATCAATTTCAAAATAAATTAGTTTAAACATTTCATATGTTTTCATATGTTCCTATGTTTCTACATTGTGAATAAAATATGTCTTTATACAAATCTGCGTTCTGTTTTTACTGCAAGCATTTGCATACACGGAGTCCCGTGTTTTGTAATTTGGATTGTGTGATGCTTCTTTGTATGTCAATTTGCATAGACATGGACCATGTGCAAGTGCACATGCATTCAACTTTTTTTGAATGGTCTGTCCATCTGACACTATGGTGCAGGCCCATTCCACTTTGATAAGTACAACTTGCAATTAGGCTATGATAGGCTATGTTATTTATTGTCAGGCTCTCACGCTGAGGTTACACATACGTTTTTGATTCCAGTTTCTCTCTAGTTAATAGTAGATGATAGATAGGTACTTCATTTTAATATCCAAATGAATAGGTCTTCTCCAGTTGGCTGATCAACAGTAAGCGTGTGCAGATAATGATAAGAATGATTATTATAGTATTTTTGTATCAAATCTCTTAGTAAACTCAGTCTAAAATGACATTCATCTTAGTGCACACCCTGATCAGTCCCTAAAGTCAGTTTATTTAATGATATTTATTGATTTAAAAGATAATATAATGTTTTATATTGTTTGCTTTGTACTTTCTAAGAATAACAATAATAATAAAAATTGAAACTTTATTAGTCCCCTTGGGGAAATTTTTTGTAGACAGTCAGGGTCTAAGGTTCAGTGTCTGATCCAGGGACACTTCAACATGTGGCCAGAAATCAGGAAAACCGGGAGTCGAACCACCGATCTCGGGGTTTCATAGATGACTGCCTGACTAACAGATCCAATGTTGCCCCTATTCAGCATTCAATTTTCTGTCTTTCTAAATTTTCTTCTTACCTTAATAAATTAGTGGAATTTGAGTATCTAGGGATTTTACATTTCCATTTCCATTCATTATTTGACAAGCACTTTTCAAAGCGTCTTACAAATTAGGTCATAAGAAAGCAAGGTATCAATAAAAATAAATCAGACATGTGAAGCAAAGTGCCATGAGAAGAAGGGTTTTTTATATATATTTGTGAGACATAAAAGACAATTAATTTGAAGTATCACTTGAAAAGTGAAACCAGCATGCCAGATAATCTGGTAACTCTACAAGCATGATGAGGTATGATGAGACATATATCCTGTAATGTCAATATGCTGATATTAGGAATACACAGGCAGGGATAGGCATTATTGGCCTACTTCTAAAATAGGTCATCTGAAGATGCCACAGACATGGACCACAGCACAATCAAGTCTCCAAACATTTGATGAAGGTATAGTATGTTTTATGGCGCAGTTACAGTTTTTTTTAATTTGTTCTGTGTACATATTTGGAAGTTGAGTCATGGCAACTGGTCTTCCCTCTTGTTAGGTGGAAACGTTTCACTACTCACCCGAGTATCAGCTTCAGTCCGAAGAAGCTACTTGGATGAGTAGTGAAACATTTCAAAATAACAAGAAGGGAGTCCAGTTGCCATAACTCAACTTCCAAATAACTTATATATAATTACATATTCTGTGCACATAGATAATCACTTCTATCATCATAAAAAAGGACAGAGTCAACCTCTGAATCAGGACTAGATCAGGCCACACTGATAATCTGGTTCACATGACAATTTCCCTGTGGCCGAATGCACTTCTGTTGTGATGCAATAATGATTTTGGTACTTATATTTTCTGACAGCATCAGCCTTTAAAACGCTGAGAGTGGCCAAGTGATTCATTTTCTGTACTGTCACTGTGAAGGCCCAATCAAATCTCTTGCTTATAGCTTCTTATAATAACATCAATAATTTATATATCAACGCTATTTCGGGTGTCATTTTAAATTATAGAGGGCTATATAATTTGGCTGTTAAAACATTTAGCTGTCATTTATGTCTCGGTGTATTAAACTAATTTATCTGATATGACGTTACTGCTCATTGTGTACTCTATGATCACCGGGAAATCAATCAACAGTGGTTCTCTTATATTGGTACTCTTTTCCACAGCATGTACTTCTCAGCTTTATTGTAGCCTTGGATAATAGCACATAGTACTTACACATACTCAAGTGGTCCGTCTGCAGGCATGTTGACTGACCGATGATGTTGGGCCGCCCGGGCCAAAAACACCAGGGCTGAATTTCGATGATGAGGGGAAACTATTTCACATAACCACAAAGCTCCAGTTTGTAGTATTTCCACAAAGCCAAAGTTTATATAATGAAGTAATATGAATAAGTTCCACAAGTTAGACTTGACAGTAAGAAATTAATCGGGTTGATAAGGCTTTTCAAAGATGTTACTGATCATTGATTTTTTGTGTAATACTATAAAATATGCAGAATATCATATTTTATTGAATATAGTCTATCTTTTCATCAAAGCCTAAAGACTATATTGACTTCAATGCAATGCAGCCTGGTGATTCTGCTATGCATTATGGACTGCTATGCTGGTAGCAGCTAATGTAGCCTTAATCCTCTAAGCAGAGATGAGAAGCAGTTTTCATTTTCAACCTTGTTTCAGCCTCAGTCAATGCTGACTCAACTGACACTACTTCAGGCAATTTCACAATCAGATTTTATAAACGATCCCTGTGGAGCCACAAAGAGCATTCACATCACCCGTGTCATAGTAAACCTCAAGACTTGTAAACAGAGTTTGGTGCATAAAATCACTGTACTTTCCCATTAATTGAAGTATTATTAGCTGCTTTGCTTATGTTTTGCATGTTGTTGTTCTTTAGGAATTATTACACACATATGTTTCTAGTTTCTAGAACTCAGCTAAGCAGCACTTACTGGTAAATGGATCTTTAATAATGAGAAAATGTGGACAAATGCAATCTCAAGCAAACCACTAGACATCATTGTGTCAAACAACTGACCTGTCTCTCCTGAGGTTCCCTTCATTTACTTGACTTCAAAGTATTTTAGGAGTTTTTCCTTGAGACAGCCTGGTGTGGGTCAGGAAGCCACATTATTGTGGGCCCATGAAGTCTCCTGAGACATTGTAAGCTTAACTGAGCTACAGTATATAAATAATCTTGACATGACTTCTTGACTGCTGCCTGATTTTACTAGATATTTACTGAAATATTAACCTTTTTGTTTTTTTGTAAAACTGTGCAGTGTGTTAAAGCAAATGGCATTTTAAAATCCACAGCTTAAGAACGCACTGCACACTAACCTGTGGCCACATGACATTTCCATGTGTTCCATTGTAATCATCTGTATGTAAGGGACTATGTTCAGTCAATATGTGAATATGTCACTTTAATTATCTGCTTGTCACCTTCCAACCTTTTGCTTTACAATAAAATAATATCCTCCAGACGTGCATCTGCACAGCAGCTTTACTTCCATTTTCTGCTGCTGATATGATCGAGCTTAAATTAAATCAAACTTAAAGTTTTTCAATACTGTATAATCTAATCTAAATAGATAAGATCAGTATTTAGATTCATTGCATCCAGCAACAAAATTTGATTGCTGCATTTTTCTTGTTAGTCATGCAGGAAATGTAGGATTGTATATCCTGAGGGGCACTTGCAATAGTACAGTAATGCAATATAATTGCTTAATCCTTTGTATTTGTTTCTCTTAAAGTGTCGTTTCCTCCCCTGGTGCAATGATAGAACCAGTTCAATTAAGAAAAACTGATAATTTATCATTTAGTGTTGGTGACTTTACTGAAAACCTGTGGTACATGCTATAAAGAATGTGCTTCCAGTTTGAGTATTCTGTTATCCACCTGGAATTGTGTTTAAAGCTGCAAAATTCCTTGGAATATCATGTGAAAGCCCTAAATGTATTGTTAGTACCAAGCTTTTAATCTATACTGTAAGTACTTCTGCTTATACTTCATCATATGAAAAAAAACTCAAATTCCAGATAAATCTAAATTCAACCAGGGTGACCTCAGTGTTCAACAGAATGCAGCATCTGTACATTCAAATATTTTTATGAGCTGAATGGTAATATGACACAAGTATGTGAACGATAGGAATCTGGATGTTGTGCAGATCTCAAGAGACTTTAGGAGCTTTATGTTGGAATGTTGAGAGGGAATGACATCCTTCCCGCTGGCCTCTCACATCTTGTGGTGAAAAAAATATATAAATGGCACTTATAAATGAGTTACTTGGGAAAACCAACAGTAGAGGGACAATAGCCAAGCCTGAAATGCAATACTTTAATTAAAAAAGTACACAGACACTGACTCCAATTTCTATCTCATGTATCATAGAATAAAAAATGCGCAGCTGCTGGCTGCTTTGCTATTACTTAACGTAAGAGCTGCCGTTAAGAAGAAGAAGATGTAAGAAACGCATATGGAATAGATTATCTCATGAATGTAAACTATGTAAAGCATTAATGTTGACCTCATGACTCACCACAAGGAAACACCAAGTTCGGTACAGTAGAGTGAAGGAACTGAAGCTTCCCTTTTTACTTTGAGGTGCACTCAGAGGTGTGAAGTACTATATGAAGATACCACAATGAGTACAGCAGTACCACTGGAGCATTGATGGGCTACTTCATGATGAAAAGGGTGCGTTGGATTTATTTTGCATGAGAAACATATGCCATGTAACTGTGATGGGCACTCCTCGCCCATGAAGAAGCATCCACACATAAGCATGAACAGTTAGTTTTGCTCAGTGAGACAAATGTGCTGCATGAGCCTCAAGTAAAAGTAATAGACTGATTTTCCTGTTGTTCTAAACGCTGCGGTACTTAACAGGAAAAGTGGATTAGTTAATGGATGGGTGAACAGCTTAATGCTTTCTTTGAAGTTTGTGTATTACAAAAGCCCGGCTCTGGCTGGCTTTTAGTTAGGCAGAATTTCTTCCCCTAGTTGTTCAGTTCCTAAAGCTGTAATTTGACAATAAACTCACAATAAGCAAGAAACAAACAAGACAGATGAAGTTAGTAATTATAAAATATTTAAAACTTTTTGTATTGTCTGTGTGTGTGTGTGTAATTCATGTTAAACTATACTGTCTGAAAGGGTACTGCCACCTTAAGAAAAATGTTGCAAACCTAAACAACTACATATACCAGGTTAAATAAACTCATCTTGTCTTGACTGTCATCGTGTCTCACTTGTGAAAAAAGCAGCACGTGACCTTTTTAATGAATTGTTTTTTGTTAAACATTCCCTTTCTCATATCCAGTGAGTGTTAATCATCAAGGCATGTCAACACATGTGAGATTCTCTGATCCCCCATGAGGCTGGCCAACCTTTTACAAAATCCAATAAGCTTGTTAGTTTTTTTTTTTTTTTTTTAATTATGTCTTTGTTTTTGAATCCATCTGCCAGCTAATGAGGGGGGTTATACACACAGTCATGTTTTTGATAGTATCTCATTTGTTGTCATTAAAGCAGAATTGCAACAGAGCGTTCATTCATTTGTCCCCTGCTACATTTCTGTCTTTATTAAAAATGTATGCCCTGTGATAAAAGCTATGACCATCAACCCAGAGGGGAGGAAACAAAGACAATCCCTCATTTTTCTATGGCTCAGTGCTGGTGCTGTAATTGAGCCAATCAGTTTTCATTACCCTTGTAATTTAAGGGTTGTGGAGGATAGAGGATTTTTGTTGTTTTTTATAGGTGGTAGCTGAACATTACTTGTCATCTGAAGTTGCTGAGTTATCAATACACATTTAATTGTAGTTTAATTGAGTTAATTGTGTGTTGTTGATATAAATAAATAAATTTCATGACTGTTCTACTTTTTCTACTTTTGTATCCTGCTCATATTTGGCCAAAAGTAAAGTTTGCTTATTGAATAATTAGTTTGACATTGTGGAACTATAAATCACAATCAAGCGTTAATGCAGTTTTTAATCATCACAGGCCGTAAGTCTATGCAGAGTGACGTGATTGAATTTGTTAAAGTGTGAAAAATATTTACACCTTACATTGTTTTATTATTGTAATTTTTTTGAGGAACCTGAAACAAACATGCCTTTCTTGTTGAAAAAATCTCACGTTATAGCCACAGAGCAAAGATAGTTAAAAATATGTAAGAAATGAAAACCATTCTGTTTCCCAATATCATGTTTTTATCTTTTCAGCTCAGTTGACCTTTGCTAAACCTTTTTCCCTTTTACAGGTACAGCTGTACTTAATTTAGAGATATCGTGATCTTGGTTGGTGTTCATTGTCTCTTACATAACTGGCTTCGTGTTAAATTCTCCACACTAAAATTAAAACGGTGCCTAAATGGGAAAGGCACATTTCCCATATCTACAGAGCCCATCAATTTATTGCCAGTCAGTGGGGCCTCTGTCGCTGTCATCTTAAAAAACATTTTTGGCTTTTTGTAGGTACTACGTCACCCACCCAAAATAAAATCCTTTGAAAAGGTGTTACATAGTCCATAACATGTACTGACCTCTGCATTGCAACAAAATCAACAGGTGTCTGGTACAGCCTGTTTTTGATTTAAATAGTTGAGGTCACATTTTCACAATGTGAGTAAAAAGTAAATACAGTGCCACAGAGACTCATCAGAAAGTCGTTTGCTCCTCTGATGTCAGAACATTAGCATGAGCGTGCTTCTTCCAAACTAAGAATACGAGCTGCAAAGTGAGTTCAGACAGACAAAATCTCAGCATCTGGGAAAACATACATCATTGATATATGACAGCAAAACCCTATTATGACTTAAGTGTATCATCATCTATTCTTTTGGGGCAAGGCTGATTCATTGCAGCTCGAGGCTTACATGGTCAAAAATTTTCTTAAAGTAATGTTTTTTAATACATGTTGAATTTCACACTCTCTTTCACAGAAATCATCAGAAAATTGCTCTGGGTGGTTTTGGCAAACCTCTATAAAGAAAAATAATAATTCAGGCTTTGTTTGACAGATTTATTATATTCTCATGGAACATTCAGCAGGCAAAGTTGGAGCAGCTTGCAAATTGCTGATAGAAGCGAAGCTTCATCAAAACCAGATTTTCCTCGGCCAAATTTCAGTTTCGCCATCAATCTTCACCTGCGGTTAAAAACACAAAGGAAAGGTTATTCAACAATTGCTATTTGCTTTCTTTAACAATTTCATTTTTTGTATTGTATTTAGTGGGAGTTTCCTGGTTGTACATGATAATGTGTGTTCCCATAGCCTTGGGAACTAGGCACAGACATGTTAAACTTTAGTTACTGTAATAAGAGCGGTACTTTTGAAAGAGTTTGTAAGGTGGAGTCTTATGTTCTTGGCTTTCCAGAACCATTCATGCAAAAACAAAAGTGTAAGGACTGCATTAATTCTATGTTTGTCTGCAGGTCTCAGACTTTACCATTAGGCTAAAGTCTGCAATCGCCTTGGGCGCCATGATAAACACCTAATATACTAGAGCTTATTTTTTTCCCTCTTATTGTGTCATTATTAATATACTAAAATGACATCAGAATGCCATAACCTGAGTCCTATGCCAGAACTGAAATGAGACAGGACATGCAAATTGGATAAGTAATCAATACAATGGATTTGTTGGTCTGCAGTATCAGTTGTGTATGCGAGTGTGTGTAAATGACAAGGTGTTAAAAAGTGCACACAAACTGCAAACAAAAACAATAGGAGCAATAGGAGAAAGCAGCAGGAGAGAGTGAGCCACACTAAAGACAGGATCTTTATAGACCCTTCCTATAGAGCAATGGGACCAGGGATCACAATCAGTTTTTACCTAAAAAGGAAGCATGCACGCACATATAGACACAGACTGGGCATACACATCACCACAACATACATACCCCAGGCCCACTACTTGAGTCACACATTAGACTACTTAAAAGCCTATAGAATTTCTCTGATGTTAAAATGAAAATGTGTGACTTGATGATATAAAAAGGCACAAACTATGCCAAAAAGTTTTGGCAATTCCCAACTTGAGTTTTTGTTAGAACTGATAGACAGAATAATACTATACTGCAATACGAAAAACAAACTGTGTATTTTTTTTAATGATATTATGAACCATAATGTATGTAGCCATAACTTAAATATTTTGACTGATTTTCTGATGAATTTTAAAACATCTCCTCTCTGTGCACTTTGTATAGTTCCAGATAGACAAATAATCTGAAGCCCCACTTAGCACATGATAAAAGGCCAAATTATATGTAAAGATGCTCCTGATAATGAAATAGTTGCCAAGCTGTCATGCCGTCCTCTTCACACATAATCATCTCAGCCTCCTCAAGTCAAACATTATTCCAGATGAGCTGTCTGGCGGAGGCAGCAGCTGCCTTCAGTGAAACAATGCTGCAACAAGTAAGCGCTGAAAACAATTTGTCTTTCAAGGTCATCTCATTAGGAAGACATGGAAGACTCATCATCTTAATGTGTCTACCATACAATGTGAATGTATCCTCATTTATATGATAATTGAGCGCAACAGAGACATTTAATATGCTGATAATGGGATTTGAACTGAGGTTTTCTTAAAGTACGCCTGTCGTTCCCTGCACTGAACAGCTGAGCCTCGCAGGAGATGTAAATATATTATATTGTGAGTTTGACGAGTGAGTCCTGGATTCTGGATGGGCTTGATATTGCTCAACTCAGTTTCAAACATTAAACAGGCAAAGGATATGCAAGAGAGGCCAAGGAAGAAAAGGTCAGTGCAGGGCACTGATCATAAATTGGTTCACTGGGAGGTAATGATGTTTAACACATGATGTGTGTTACGTGTCCTTCGATTAGGAGGTTCTGAAGGCTGATTTCACTTACGCTGGTGAGTAACAAAGGAAGAAAGTATACTGTGTATAGACAAATGTGGCTACACTGGAAATCCCACTTCCTTCTATTTCTGTGCAGTCACATTTTCCCCTTTTATTCTTTCTTAGTAATTGGGGAACCGATACCAAAAGAAAAGGGAGGCTCTTATTCACAGCTGCAGTAAAACAACTCTCTTGCCAGGTTTCTGGTATCAGTTCCTGATCTACAGTATTTACCAATCTTATGCAAGAACTAGATTGATCAGATATTATTTTTGTGTGTTTGCCAAGTTTTGATTGTGATCTGCTGTGACAGTTAAAGGAATTAGGCTCATTTAAAAATGCCTCCTCACCAATCAAGTCGTCATGTATTCCAGAAATTATATAACTAACTGAATCTGCACCCCTGGTAAAATAATTAACTGATGGCAGAGATGGAATATGACAAAATACATTTACTTGATTACTGTATGCAAGGACAGTTGCAGATTCCAGATAGTAAATAATTATAATATGAACAGGCAATTACTGTCTCCTGTATTCCTTATAATTGTGGGACTAGATATGAAAAAGACAAGAAGCTCACACCTCATGGATTTGACTCGCCTTGTTTCCTGTGGCTTTCCTGTGTGGAGTGTGCATGTTCTGTAAATACTGTAGCTGGCATAAAGGGATTACATGCAGGCGTTTGGAATTTACATGTCACCAGCTGTTAGAGCAGCTGTAGGGATATGAAAAATGTCTGTGGCAAGAAAAAGCCACCAGTGGGATCTGAAAACACCAAGCCAGTGTGATCTATTATCATCATGCTGCTAAAGTGCTCAGGGGTGAAATAATTATTGACTGTGCTGTATTGATTTCATTTGTTTGTGGTCACTGAACCCTCAACTATGTATCTGCTCATGTTTTGCCTGAAATGCTGGGGATGCAATATATCTCTGACCTCTGCTCTACTCTGTGACCACTTTACAGATGATTGCATGCATGTTTACAGTTTCCTCAATGGCTGTCTTATTAATAAATGCAAAATATCTACTACATAATGTAGATAATGAACTGGTGGTGATGCTGAATTTAACCAGGGATATACAGCTTTATTCTGGGTATTTAGATAATATGTCACTTACACTAAGTAGCCATCAAATTCGTTTGTTTTTGTTGTGTACCAGATTTGCATTTGCAAAATGACTCCAGCTTGAAACATAAATCAGCCGAAGTGAATGAAAATGTAATTCTGACATTCTAGACAAGGGAACTGACATTTACCAGCTAGAAATGAAAACAAAGCCTGCGTCTAACTATGCCTGAAATTAAGGGCTTTCATATCATATGAATAACTAAGTTTTAAATCTGCCACTAGATGCTGGTGACAGGGAAAAGTCTCAGTGGGATCTGAAACCACCAAGTCAATATGATCTATTGACATCCTGCTGCTAAAGTGCTCAGGGCTGAAATGATTATTGACTTCTGTATTGACTTAATTTGCCTGTGGTTACCGAAGCCTCAACTTTATGCGTGCTTAAGTTAAACTTGGGATGCTGCGGATGTTACATATGTCTGACCCCTGCTCTGTTGTTGTCACCACTTGATATATGATTGAAAAGTGTCACAGCTCAAAATAACAAATGCGCAAATGCAGAGACACAATGTAGAAGTTCAAAGAGTTCAGTTTTAGGCAGCGAAGAGGCACAAGGCATGGTAAGGAAAAGACTATGCTTGAGAACAGGCAAGCAGATAACCCAGACGAAGGTGTAAACAAAAGAATCAGCAGATAACATTTCAAAAACAGGTAGATGTGAAGGTAAGGTAGACATAAAGGAAGTAAAGGAAAGAGCATCCTTATTCTAAGAGGCTCATTTTTGAAAGGGGAACATGTGAGCAGCAACCGGGGAAGCATCACATGGTTGAAGTGAACTTAGCACAGGGCAAGACAATTACGGCACAGTTAATAAAATAATAACTTACTGTGACACACAGATGATAAATGCGTGTTGTTTCCTCAAAAGTTTCAGGCTTGGCTCTGACAAAAGATAAAAAAATATTACACACTTATTATACTATTCACAGTTCAACATGTGTGCCAACAACACTTTCCCAAAACAAAAATTCAGGGGGCCTGACTCTCATCTGTCAGCTCACAGCAGTGTTCTTCTGGGAGCTGCTCCATGCTGAATACCAGACACATGTGCCTTTATAAATCGTTTCTATATGCTTTAATCTCCAAAGAACAAAACTGATGGTGACACAAACATGGAACTTTGTAATACCCTCTAAAAGTCCCACTGAAACCTTAAACCTTGGACCTTAGAACTAGACAACAGTGTTGCTTATTACAAGCAGCGAAAGCTCAAGAGAAAAAGTTAGCTCAGTTTTTAATTGAGCTAACTTTGGTAATTTATTTCCTAATTTTAAATAAATAAAAATCTTAAAATTAGATTAATGTTCATATAATAGCACATTTAGTTCTTGTGATTGATTTGAATTTCTATTTAAATGAATAAACTGGTTTCACACATAGAGGGAACTTCCAACAGCTCATTGCTAGAAGCATTACACGGACTGTGCTAGCTGCTTCTTCATTTACAGTTTATTTTCATGATTATGTGTTTTCACAGCAATTGTAACAATGACTAGAGGTACAGATTAATTTGACTGGTCCAAGAATAACAGAACAGGGTAGAATATGAAGTAAGGAAAGTAAATTGACCAAAATGACAATGAGATCACAGAATTTGCAGGATTATAACTGCTACTGCTACAGAGCTAAAGACTCCACCATTTTCTACAACCTCCAGCTGCTGTAGCCAACATCAAACAACATCAAACATTTGCAGACTAGCAGTTTATTTTATATCAGTAACTGTTGCTAATGTGATCAGCGGAGCAATGTTAGTGAGTGTACTCAAAACCTTCCACTGCTCTGTCTCTCTCAGCTGGCAGAAGCATGTTATAGTAAAGGTAAAGCTCATAAAATCAAATAATTTTAAATAGCTCAAGAGTTATAACTGTATTTTCCACTTGTCATATTTTCTAGGCATTAGTATTAAGCTACCTCAGACTTGTTATTGGTTGTGTGATCTGCTTTTCTTTTCTCTTTCTCTTTCTTTCCACTCACCCCAACCGGCTAAGGCAGATGGCCGCCCACCTTGAGCCTGGTTCTGCTGGAGGTTTCTTCCTTTCTTAAAAAGGGAGTTTTTCCTTTCCACTGTTGCCTAGTGCTTGCTCAAAGGGGGATTTGTTGGGTTTTCCTTATTATTTAGTTGTATTGTAAGGTCTTAAACCTTACATTGTAAAGTGAAATGACTTTTGTTGTGATTTGGCGCTATATAAATAAAGTTAAATTGAATTGAATCGTCTCAGACTTGGCCATTCGACCCGTTAAATGTGTTTTCC
>OMLM01012142.1:0-17150 GCA_900302695.1 Helostoma temminkii
TGTGGGTGTGGATCGCGCTTCACACCTTGTTGCACGCTCCACCCCCACACACACATCCCCCCACACATACTGTAGATCGCGCCTGTCCCAGGTGCCATCTTGAATTGTTTGTTAACCACACCTCAAAGGTGGGCGAGAGATCCCCCGTGATCTCATCCGCCATTTTTGTAATCCTTCCACACGCCACATACCCAGGTTACACCGCGGTCCCGGCCGCCATTATACACACACACACACACACACACACACACACACAGGATAAGATTTAGATAAAGAGCAGCACCTTTAGGTGGCAAATATATTTATATTTAACAAGATAATCCGTTATTTTTGAGTAAAGGTATTTAACAGCCACAAAGATCTGTACAGTACTTGAAACTTGTTTTGTAATAACTTGGAGTTGTGGTGTATGTGAATGTAAGTTAAAATACAAAAAAACATACATTAATTCGTAAATATGGCTAAGTAGTTCAACAGCTAAAAAGTTAACAAGTCCATGAACTTGCGAAACATAAGTGCTGTGATAAGTGTATTTTATCTATTTTTCAAAACATATAAGAAGTTAAATATACATTTTACTATAATAATGTTCCTCAACATCCAGTTTATCCAATTCACCATAGGTGAGAACTTAAGTACATGACAGTTTCTTAACGTCTGATCTGTGCTGTTAGAAACCAAATATGCAATCAAACAATAATAATGGTGCTACCAATAACTGGATCAGCAAAAAGATACATGCAGAAGACATATGTTTTTCTGTTTGTGACCATATTATTGCTTTTTTGCTTCAAGCATTTCTTATGACATCACCATCGGAATTTGTGAAAACCTAGAGGGTGTCAAGCACACACCATAAGTCTGAGTGAATTCAATCTGACATTTTAAATCCACATGCAGTGAATGGAGAGTTTCTATGGTGACAGACAAAAAAAGCCCAAACCCACTCAATTAGGCAGGGTCTGGTAGATTTTGGTCTGGCACTGAGCTGCCTTTTTGCACGTGCACAGATCCATGGAAACCAATGGTATCCACTTCTGTCTGAATGAAGTGTGCATCCGAAATGAAGGTATCATAAGCGGTACTGTAGACTGAGTTGGCATAAGAAAAACCTTCTGTTCTGTAGTCTTGGAAATAAACCAGGGAAAAATAGCAAAATGACAGAAAAGCCTCTGAGCTTGGATAAAAACTGAGGATACATTTTATGCAAGTGCAAAAAAATAGATATGTTGACACTACTGCGTATTTAATCTGAATTATAAATGAACAGCCTGTCACATACAGTGAAAAAGTATTTGCCACCTTCCTGATTTTTTTTTTTTTGCATATTAGTCACACCTAAATGATTCAGATCATCACACGAATTTTACTATTACACAAAGATAACCAGAGTAAATAATGCAGTTTTTAAAACGATTATTTCATTTATTAAGGGAAAAGCTGTCCAAACTTGCCTCACTTTATGAGAAGAATTGCCACACCCTTCCTAAATTATGAATGAACTGTGATTAACCCCATTTTTTGGAATCTAGGTTGAATTTCACCACACCCTAGACCTGTTGAATCAAGAAATAATTTAAATAGAAGCCGTCTGACAAAGTGAAGCACACTAAAAGATCTCAAAAAGCAAAACATCATGCGATCGAAACAAGTTCAACAACAGATATGTGCCAGTCTGGAAAGGGTTCTAAAGCCATTTCTAAGGCTTTGGGACTGCAGAAAACAATGGTGAGAGACATTATCCATAAATGGAGATAATATGAAACAGTGGTGAACCTTCCCAGGAGTGGCTGCCCTACCAAAATTACTCAAGTAGCACAACGACAACTCATCCAGGCGGTCATAAAAGAACCCAGAAAAACATCTAAAGAACTGCAGGCCTCACTGCCTCAGTTAAGGTCAGTGTTTATGATTCAACAATAAGAAAGACATTGGGCAAAAATGAAATCCATGGGAAAGTTCCAAGACGACTACACTGCTGCTACTGCTGACTAAAAAGAAGAGAAAACGTTATCTTGCATATGCCAAAAAACATTTTGATTATCCCCAACACTTTTTGGAAGGTGTGCTTCATGTCACATCTACTGTAAAACTGACAGCATTTTATAAAAAGAACATCATATCAACAGTCATATCAACATGGTGGTGGTAGTGTGATGGTTTGGGGTTGCTTTGCAGCTTCAGGACCTGGACGACTTGTCATGATTGATGAATTCTGCACTCTACCAGAAAATCCTGAAAGTTGCATTTTGCAATCACTCAGTTTATCTTTGTGCAATATTGAAATTAGTTTGCTGATCTGAATCATTCAAATGTGACAAATATGCAAACAACAACAAAAAAATCAGTAAGGTGGCAAATACTTTTTCACAGCACTGTATTTATGGTACTGTCAACACAGTAAAATATAAGTGGTGTGTGGGTTTCTCCTTCCTGTTTCCTGAGCAACTCCACACCCTGAATATGGGTAAGGGAAAAAACTGCAAGTCAGTTTATATAAAACCCTACGTCCACTCTTGAATATAGGGGTTGTTGGTCTGACTTGGATGGCCACTGTGTGTCCACTTCATCCAGCGTGAGTCATTGCAGTGATTGGCAGTAGGGAGAAAAGACACAAGCTCAGTGTTTAGTTTAATGTCAATGCTAATGATGTGGCCTAGGCCCTGCCACTAAGGCTTGGTCATTTCCCAGTGCTTGTTCCTGTTTACACCTCAGCTTTCCTGGAGACTGGAAAGTCATTAACCAGAATATCCTTGTTCTTTTCATGAGAAGCAGTTTGTGCATATCGAATCTTTTGAGGAACACAGTAAAGAATAAATTTGAAAAGACCCACATTCTTCTTGGAGTTTGGCCTGCAAGTTTCACAGTCTTGTGAAAAGGGTGTACAATCCAGATAAACCATTGCCTTGCCAGCCAAGCATCATTATGTTGGCTCTTCCTCTCCTGCACATATTAATGCTGGTTTGTTTTTAAACTACTGCACTGGGGTTGAAATCAATGGTTTTGGTTACACCGCGGCAGACACACAGTCAGGGACTAATAATGCAAATAAACGATTTGGAACCTTTGGCTTAACTTGAAGTGTGGCATATATGACGGAGTACCAACAAAAACAGCGGGATGACAGCTTTTGCTAGCTAACAGGATAGGCGCCTATGTACATGAAGTTTTTAGTGCGGTGAAAGCAAAACAGCTGTGATTTAAACAAAATCTGACTAAACCTGAATAAATGTTTCCAACTCTAAGGCTTTAGGAAAAATACTCTGTCAGTCCAAATTTGATTCTGTTTGTGACCAGGGCACTTTCCTTCAAAAGGTGGCTGAAGTAATTCAGGCTAAGATTATATTTTTTTCTTCTTCTTTTTCCTTCATCTTCTTTTGGCTGTTGCCCCAATGGAGCATGGTCCACATATTCATTAGGATTTACTCCGAATATCCTTCCTGACACAACCCTCCCCACTTATGAACCAGGCTTGAGACAAAGATATATATATGTGGTTCTGCTGCAGGTTTCTTTCATTAAAGGGAGTTTTTCTCTGCATTGTCTCCTAGTCCTAGTGGGGATTTACTGTATTTTCTATATAATTCTATATAGTTGTATTCTATAAGGTCATAAACCTCACATTGTAAAGTGCCTTGAGATGACTTTTGTTGTGATTTGGCTCTATATAAATAAACAGAACTTTATTTAATTGATTTGATGTCAGTGTAATATTGGATGGGTCTTTACTGCATACAGTGAATATATGTGCAATTAAACTGCTGGAATGTTTAAAATGTTTGAATGTGAATGAGAAATTGACATTTTAATATAGTATAGTTTCACTGACTTCACTTTTAGTTGACTTTATGTGTTTGCCTTTATGATGTTTTTTTTCCCCTCACAGTATCACTACATCTAGATTGACTGATGATTTGATCATTTATGAGCATGTGGAATTAAATTGTGATAGTTAGATTAATCAATTATTTTTTTTAATTTTAGGAAAGTGAGATGCATCTGAAAAAGACTTCATGACTTGGTCCTGATGCAGCTAATAATGAGTCATTAGATAATTTTGAGGCTAATAAAGAGGCTGTTCATTGCAGGTTCAGTGTATAATTGCACATCCTGCAGAAGGGCAAGGCCTTGACTGTCGAGTAAGAAATGTCTGATTGGGATGACAGATTGGTCATGCCTACATCAAATGAAGAGTGTCATCTACTCTACAGAGAGTGTATTATATCAGAGACTAAGAGATGCCAAGCTCAAACTGATATGGCAAGACATAGCTGGTTGTGACTGAAATGCTTTAATCTGATGTTAACGATATGCCACAACAAAGGGGGGACTGTTAAAAGGTTGGCTGGGGAGGGCAACCTAATACCCACATCAATGAACCCATGTGAGTCAGCACCAGGTCTTTAATCACCCCATCCAGACATCTCACCATGTTGTTTAGAGGTCCTGTAATAGCAAAGATAACGCAAAGCACTTGTGGGATTCCACAAATAGCCCCTATTGTGACTAAGAACACTGGGGCGGAATGTTGAGGAGATGCTCAGCCTAAACTGAGCCAGGAGGAGATGAAGAATCCTGTTCACATAACACAACCAATATTTGATCACAGGAAATTCCAAGTAAAATTTGTCTCTTGTTGGCTGTTTTCTCTTCTTGGAAGTGTGCCCTGATGTAGACTAAGTGTAGGCAACAGGTCACACACAGTAAGAGTAAGCCCTGTACTGATAAAAATAGATAGATAGATAGATAGATAGATAGATAGATAGATAGATAGATAGATAGATAGATAGATAGATAGATAGATAGATAGATAGATAGACTGCCTTTATTTTAATTATAGAGAATACAAGAGAATGCAAATTAAGCCAAAGTTCAAAATGAGAGAGCAGCTACAGTGTCTGGTGTAGCTCTGTGTCACTCTCATGATGTGTGCCATCCTGTCTGCCAGCTCAGTCCACTTAGTGGTTTAAGTATGTAAAGCATGCCAAAAATGACAGACACCCTCAATTTCCATCTTTAAGAAAGCTGAGATTTATTGACTTCCTGTCAACAAGGCTCACTAAAGCCTGTGTGGTCTGACAGCATTAAGAGATGAGCACTGATGAGCAGGTGGTCAGTGATAACTGAAATCAACATGAAATTTCAACAAGCTAATGCAATAACTA
Organism: Helostoma temminkii; assembly: GCA_900302695.1. Lineage (NCBI taxonomy): Eukaryota > Metazoa > Chordata > Actinopteri > Anabantiformes > Helostomatidae > Helostoma > Helostoma temminkii. Next base: position 5,166 of record OMLM01012142.1, read on the forward strand.
AAGGTGTCAGTTCAAGAGTTGACAAAGAGTTTTAGAGAAACGACATAAATGTTCTAAATGGCCTTGAATTAAAGCATTTTTACATGACTCATTCTGGAAAAGTAAGATTTACCTGTCTGCAACTGGTTTGGCAATGTTTTCAAATATCTCTTCTTGTTTGACTGCTTGATCAAACACTCTTTGGAACCTGGACAAAGGTAACAAAAACACACCCACCATGACATATTTAGCAGAACAGAATAGTGAACAGCATTTGTTATTTTTGATCTATTTATTTTTAACTATTGATTTACTACTTTTGCTGTTTTATCTAAAAAATAACCCACAGAATAAGTAAAAGCAGTCTATGTCATTTCCCAAGGAGGAGTTTAGGCACTTCTAAAGCAGCCACCACCATCTTTTATTCAACAGAAAGATGAGAGAGATGTGAAAGGAATCCGCCCAGGAAGATTGTTAAATGTGGAAGTTTTACTTCTATAAGGGCACATGGGAACCTCCACAGGCTATTATAAGACTGTGTGGTTTTCAAAGGCACTCAGTGTCCACTGCTGTCTAACTTCCTAACTGTGAATTTAGGGCTTGGAAGTGTGGCATGGGCCCTGCCCAAAGGGTATATAAGGCTGCAGCTTTCACCACCAGCATTAAACAGATGTTCTGGCTCAGCACTGGCAGATCTGGTGAATAATTTATTTATGGGAAAGGTTGTAATGTAACCTTAAAAGCCTAGGTGCTGGAAGGGCAACACACCTTTCTCTATAATGCTGTCCCTATGGGGTGCCAATCCTTCCATCTCTTTTGTGCAGATTTTAGCTTAAGGATAAGAGACATTAAATCATCTTTTAACAAGGATTTTTCAGCCAGTCAGCCATTGTTTTGATGTTCTGCACTCATTTGAGACTGTAGCTACCTGTACCTGTAAAGACATTGTATATGGACTGCATTCTGATTTGTTAAGAACATAAACATAAAGCTTTATAAATCATCTAGATATTCTACCTGAACTTGTAGCACTCCTTCTTGTTGTTAACAAAGCCATCAGCCAGGTCCCTGGCCACCACGAACTCCAGAGTAGCACCTGTCGGCTCTTCATTGTCCACAGAGTACACCTGGGGGAGCCAGAGACAACAGCAGAGTCAGCTCCACAGAGGAAAAAGACCAATAGGCTACTGTTGATTCAAACTGAATATTAATGGATAATTTACTGTACCACAAGACAGTGTTTGGGAAGTAATCCCACATTTTAAATATGAGAAAATTGAGATACAAGAAAAATTGTAGAACATTAAACCAACATAGGCTAAACTCTAGCAGAGCAGGACATTTAAGGTGTAGATACTCCCCTCCTCTGAGCTTTGACATATATTCTGGCATGCAATTACTGTCTTTAATAGACACTGATACAAGTACTACATTTTCAGGAATAAAAGATAACAGCTAAATGACTGGATTTTCACCGTCACCCTGCTGCTGCATTATAGTAGTGCAGTAACTACTACTAGTACTTCCTGACCACCATGACTTTGTTTGACAAACATATGCAGAACCCTAAAAAAGTAGGTAGCTGTGCTCATTTTTTAGCTCAAGCTAAAGTACTGTAATTTCATTATATCTCAATAGGCTGCTGTGCTTTGACGGAAACTGGGCCACATGGAAAAACTAGTTTTTTATGACAATTTCTTTTACATGTCCAATCAAGACAGCCCTTATTTTGTAGCAGTATAACAAGACGTGTATACTTAACACACAAATTGTAATACAACAGCTTTAAAAACTGACATGATCTAATAAAGTTAGCTCCATTTAGCCAAAAATAAAGTTACAAGGAAGCGATCATAACGTGGGAGAGTTTTGTGGACAAAATAAATTACATGTAAACACAAGTTTAATACAACTCACAATATTAAAACTAAATCCCAACCTTTTACAATTAAATGTTTTTAACATGTCACAGCAAGAAAAGCTAATTGAAGTAAACGTTAAATATTTCAACAACATAGTAGAAATTCCATGCAGGTGCCCTAATCAAAATTCCTGTTCACTTGAATGATCTATTGGAAGGGAGCCATTATTATTGTAATCTGTTACACCTACCAAAATGTATGTGGTTAGTGAACAGTCAGTTGGTGTAGAAAATGTCGCTAAACCCAACCTGAGCACTATTGTATCCTGGTAAAGACATGTCGAGTACAAGCTGGGATAACATGTTTAATATATTAGGTATTCAGAATGACATCGTTAACACTAGCTAGTTAGCTTAACTAAACATGATTTCATCTTTAACCTAGTTAATGTGCTTTTAGTTGTGGTTAAAGGTTCAGTTTTAGTTACCCACTTACCGCCGTAGTTTTCTTAGTGGGTTTAACACGACCAAAAATCTGTATCGTCTGTTTCACCATTTTTGTTTTCTGCTAAAAAACGAAAACTAAAGTTTTTTTTCCTATACACATAGCTTAAGTTTAGCTAATTAGCTCCATGGCTAACGTTAGCATTGATGTCAGTGTTGTGCCCTCTGAAGTTTGTTGCGTCGTGTTGCTAAGTGACGGAGGTCCGCGCAATTGACAAAGATCGTCTATGACATCGAGGATGATTTCTCGGGGTGAAACAACCCTTCCATCTGTCCTACTCTTACTTTCACTTCTTTTATGCCTGATGATATGAGACAGAGCCAGTTCATTTGCAGTGTGTATAAGCCTGTGAATAACAATAAAAATATTGTCAGAAAAAAGGGGGATTTATAGGTGTTCTGTTTTGTTTATTAGTCTCTCTAGCAGGTGTTCTGTATATTCAAGAGGTCACTGCAGGTTCAATGACTCATTCATTAAGTATATTGACAAAAGTGCATTCAGTGCTGTAGGCACGCCCTTCACATTAAGTCAATGGCAGTTACTCATAATGCAAATAGGTGCAACCAACTGACAGATATAGCAGTTATAGATCAGTATTTGAAAAGATTTGAAAAACATAATGGACATGTGATAATTGTATAAATCCATCCACTGGATCATTTAAATGCAAGATAGAAATATTTAAATATAAATGAAAGTAGCAGCATCATAGCATTTAACCAGCGTTTCTTTGATCCACCACAAGCCAAAATTCTGTGTTTTGGAAATGAAAGATCTGAGAAACCAAAGTGTGTTAAAATGAGAAATGAGAGAGACCAGACTGCTGCATTATTATTATTTTTTCTCTCTGTGTGTACGTTTTGCACATGATGTGGTACCAAGAGTGAGCAAATATATACCCAGTGGAATGCATGTCAGTTTCTATTCAGACACCAGCTTGTGCACATATATATTAATGTGGTGCTCTATTGCTTTTATTTTTTTTTAAATTTCACAATTGTCTTCTGTTTGTGCTTTATATCATTTTATATCACTTACCCGTGAGCTATTTTCCAGATTGTTGTATGAACTCTCCATGTTTGTGGACTCCTGCACATCTGTAAGCTTTTGTATTCACTGTTCTTCCTGCTGCCGTCCCATCACCAGTTGTAGCAGTATTCGGTAAACAGTGATTTATAAAAGGATCCACCACAGAAAAAAGCACTGCCTGCTTTCCATTTTCATTTCATTAAAACTCACAAGGAACACAAATTAACTCATCAGCTGATTTACACAGAACCATGTGTCTTGTATTGGGAGGGTTGGATGAGGTCAGTGGTGGTGGCTTTGACCCAGTTTCCCATTTCAGCCTGTGTATGTTATGTTGTTTGTGGTATTTCACCTGAACCCCCACCCCTAAATATAGCTTACCAGAAAAACCTACCCCCAAGTTGCACGCCAGACAGTGTACAAGGAAAGCTGTGCGGTTTCCTCCTGGCATTTAGGAGAATGCCTCATGTTTGTTCCAGAACGCAGAAAATACATCTTGTGTGGTTCCTCATTTAGAATTGTGTGTGTGTGTTGTGCATGATTATACAGTACCTGCTGCCTTAAATGTGTTTGCTATTAAGATCGGGGGCCACTATATAGTAGGGAAATTGCTTCTATGACAGATGTATTATTGACTCAGATGAAAAACGGATTCACTTAGATTCTTATCCTCATTATAAAACCAGCCAAACATTAAAGAATTAAAGAACAGAGAAGAACTGGAACAATGGTGAACCTTCCCAGAAGAGACTGACCTTCCAAAATCAGTCCAAGAACACTTAGATGACTCATCCACAAGGTTGCAAAGAATAGTCTACAGGAGTAAATTTAAATCTGAATATTGCAGAAGGAATACATTGAAGGTGAGGCTGAGAAGGTAAAATGCTGTGCAGTTGATTAGGAAGAGGGGAAGATGCCAGTTTGGAGCTTTTATCAATGTTTCTTTTGTTATTTTTTCTTTAGCTTTTGGTTGCTTTTTCAGTGCCAAAAAACATCAGCGACAGAGATGAAAATACTAAAAAATATAATCAGCTAATAATGACTGTATTGTTTTGTGGATTGTGAATTTCAAATCATGTATTTAGTACTTCAACTTGAGTTAATAATTATATGTGGTATTTTACTTGTGGTGGCTCTTTTTTATTTATTTATTTTTTTAGCAAAAACTTGAGTATTGAGATTTTGTATTAACCTACAGGATGTGTCTCATATGGGCTCCAAATGGTTTAGTAAACAACCCTAGATTTCTTCGGGTTAGACTGTGTGTGTTTGGCATATTTTCTGTCATGCAATGGGCAAGGACTCCACAAAAACAAAATGCTACCTTTCACATGGCATGCTGGTGTTCATGTGCAGCCCTATACAGTATGAGTGAAGCAGTCATTAGACAGGTGCTTCGTAGCATGCATGGCTGAACAAGAAATGTGTCAGCAGAACCCTGCAGCAGTTGGACAACTTCAAAGATGTAGCTTTTCTAAATACAACACTTTTAAGTGTAACTCACCCTCTAGCAGCCATGTTGGAGCTCAAGACTGGGTTGCATGTACAAACCTTCTAAAGCAACTGAATTCAGTCCAGGTATGTTGCAAAACTGTTGAAAACACTTCAAATTTCCACACAAGTTATTACATGATGCACATCAAGACAAATATGCTGGTTAATTTGTGAATTTAGCCAAAAGAATAGAAGTACCATGGCAATGTATGTTTATTCAGGTAACCCTAGCTGACTTTTCAAGCTCCAACTGGCAGCACTTTGTAGCCAAGAGCAAAGGTGGTAAAAATATTCATGCTTCTTTTCATGATGTCTTATCATATCTCTTTGCCTTTTTGATTTTTAACTTTGCTTGTGTAATAAAGAGCTGTGAAAAGATACTCATCCCCCTAGTGTTTTCTCTCTCTTTTCTTTTTTAATATGTTTCAGATCTTCAAACTAAATGTAACATGAATCAAAGACAATCAGACCAAATGTTTTAAGTAAAATGGTCACTAGGTAACTAGGCCCTACTGTATTTGAATTTGACTGTAGTAACAAGGTTACTACATTCAAAAAACTACCAAACTACACAGATGAACCTGGGAAGGGTTACAAAGCTAAAAGTCTTTAGGACTCCTCAGATTCAGTGAGAGACTCGATCTACATATAAAGAAGACTTAATATTGAACATTCCCAGAGAAACTCGCCTTCTAAAATCAGTCCAGGAACACATAGATGAAGAGTGGTGAGGTGAAAACTACAGAAACATTAAGGCTCATCTGAATTCCCCTGCAACACACCTAGATCAGAGTGGATTTAGGAGAGTGATGACATCTCATTGACACTAATAGAATGTTTTTTTCAACAATGGCGGACCATGAAGGCTTCAAATCATTTCAGGCAGTAGGATTTTTCCTGAGATGACAAGTTTAAATCAGCCAAGATTATTGCATCTGTTATTCTTTCTTGACTTAGCAACAGCTATTTCAGGATATTAACATTTCTTTTAATTATTTTACCTCATTCCTGCCCAGCAAATGAAAAGATTAATACATTAAGATAGTTAGCTAGTGTTACCTAACATATGCAAAAACAGATTCATAAGTCAAAAGGAATCCCTGTAGATCTGCTATAACCAAATCCAGAATTCCATGAAAAGTACGTCATACCCAGAGTCAAGCATGGAGGTGGCACTGTAATGCTGTGGGGATGCTTTGCTGCTTCAGAGCCAGGGCGACTTGCCAAAACAGAGAATATGAATTCCGCTCTCTACCAGAGAATTCTGAAGGAGAATGTCAGGAGACTGTGAGTTGAAGCTCGAGCAAAACTGGATTTTGCAGCAAGTCGATGTTTATCTCTGCATAACACAAAGAGAATAAATTGAAACTTACTTTTTCACATTGGTGATTTAGGCATTGGATAAACTATGATTATATCTGTATAAGGGGCTTCACACTATGATCACCACATACAGTGAGACCTAACAAAGTAATTTCTTTCACATGAGGACTGTGTTTCCTCCTGTCAGCTGGAATATTAACCAAAGCATGTTGACAGAATCACATTTTTTTTTTCTCACACAGCACTACAGACTATTTGACTGTAATCTTTGTTTTATCAGCGTGGATTCTTTTCACAGAGTGTGACACATGACAAACACTAATTGTATGCAGGAATCCCGTTTGCCTATGAGTTATTTTCTTCTTTACAATGAAACAGAAGAAGGAATTATTTTCCCACGAAGGCCAAAATAAACATCATCAACAGACATATGACAAATGTGAGTAGATTACATCACATTTTTGTCATGAATGAGAATGTTAATTAATTTTATGGAACAGTTGTATAGTGTAATTAAATGTGCTTCCTGTACAGAAAAGTGCAAGGAGTAAATACTAACTAAGGGCTGGACTGGGCTTGTTAGGGAGCTGTGAAATCCTTTCTTTTAATATCCTGTTTTGGTCTATGTGTTGTCTTTAGCTTGAGCTCACATAGCTGTGGTTTCACCCCAAAGGAGGCAACCAATTGTACTGCATGAGTCCAACACGTGGAAACGGACTTCAGATGTGGATGCAAGACTTTGCACATGCAAGCACTGCACCCTGTTTGTCTTAAACAGTTTTGCATGCATGTAAACCACACTAAATTTCTTCTTTTGGTAAACTGTAGCAATTAGAAGTAATTTCTCAGATTCCCGTAAATTATTTTCAGCTTTTTTTTCTATTTCCTTTTTCTTTTCACATGAAGCTCAGGTGACAATAAAAAATATGTGACAGAATGGAATTGTCACTGTGGCTGAGTTTGACATGAGAAAGCATGCATGCACGCACACACTCACATAAATGCATGCTTCATTAATTCTGAAAGGAGAGAGGAACAGTAAAGATGGGTGTTTTGATACAGATAAAGGTTGAGCCTACTTGCTTCAATTACACAGATTTCAAAACTTGCAGAACTTTAAAGGCAAAAACAACTTGTGCTCCAGCAGCAATTTAAAAAACCAGTTTTTTCAGTCATCTTTGCCAGCACTTGACACTTTTGTCTGCCTGGCATCTTACCAAAAAGGTGTGCTCAGACTCAGAGGATTCAGACTGGGCTGGGAGTGTATGCAGCACACTCCTGACAGACAGTTTGGTTTGTGGTTGTGATTGTGTTTGGATGTTTGCAAGATGACCTTGCACCAGCTTCAGTGTGTGTTACACATGGTGCGCTGTGCCAATGTGCGTCATGCGCTGTAGTTAAAACAGAGAAGCGGACAGAGGAAGAAACTGCAACTATACTCATTATTTTGTGCTAATCGTCATATATGATGGCGTCATATCACACAATCACCGCAGAATAACATTGTGCAGCCTTAACCTATATTAAAAGCACACTTTGAGAACATTTGCTTGTTTTCTGTTCCGCTCTAGTCATAAAATCCAGTCCAATAAATTAAACACGCAGAACTTGATGATGCATTAATAGTACTTGCCAGTGCTTGCTTACAGCACCAACAGTAGCTTGACAACCAAACACAAATAATACACAGCCTGGTTGTGGGAGTATTTTTCTGCATCTCTGTGTACCATAATTTCTGTGCATGTGTGGGTACCTGTTGTAAATGCAAACATTATTTGCAAGTGCACACACCCAGTACACTGAGCTGTAAACACTGTACCCTCCACGGCTCCTGGCTAATCAGTCCCTTACAAAGGCATCTTGGCGTGTTTCTTTGAAACACATAGTGGTTTAGATTTAGCCAGGCCATTATTACAGACTAGGGAAAGATGATGCTTTAGTTAAGTAGCTGCCTCTCAGTGGCTTAGTGGTTGAGGTTAGATGTTGTAGATTCCATAGGATATGTTGCTCTGTGACTTTGTGTGTATGCGTGTGTGTGTTGTTCCACATCTGGCTGAGGGTGGCCACAGAGGGTTAGCGGTAAGCTGCCAAGATGCTTCTTCACTGCTTCAACCAAAGGACTGGTTCAAGACAAGCCTTAGCAGCTATAGTACCTTACATATACTGCATGCTACTGAGTGTCTTCACACATACAGTACACGAAATATGTTGATGCATGCATGCTTATTGGCTGATGGCGTATGGAAAACTATGTGAACACTGCAAATAGGCTGACCATGTTCATGCAACATTTAATAAGATATATTGAGGCTGCTTGACACAAGGCTTTTTGAACTTGTTTCAGCATAGGAATGATGGGAACTGAGTTGGATTAGGGGTTTGTTGTGGAGGTGGATGTTCAGCCCATACAGTGGACTACACCTACAAAATTACCTGTTAAAGTGTGTAGGGGATTTTGTGACTGGTGAAATTAATAAATGCAAATGATTTCTTTGTCCCACCCAACCCACTAATGGCAGCTACATGTTCATTATTTACATAAAAAAAGATAAAGCTCTAGATACAAAGTGTACTGAAAATATCAATACACCAGAGAACAACTGAAATGTTGTGGTTACTTCCACTGCTGAAGGCTTCATGGCAGTTATCAAGCTGGTCAGGCTAGAAGCAGAATGATGCCATGGTGTACATTAGATGTAGAGCAGATCTTATTAAAAGCACCCCTGACAACATATCATGCTATACACTAATATAACTGGTGATAGATAAAGGTGGGAAGTTTATTTCCGCATCTAGCGGACGTAGAGCAATTTATTTGAAGCTGGAATTGGTCACTAGACTGGTAGTGGTTGTGAATGTTTTTGCTGTTCTTCTGCAGCTGAAAAGGAGATTAATTAGAGAGGTCAACGAATGCCAAAACTATAAAGTGGCAGGGCCCAAAACCAAAACATTAAGCTCAAAGACACTAAAAAACACTGTAGAACTAAGAGAAACTATAGAGTGAGGTTATAATTCTCTGTGAGTTGATGAACATGAAGTGATTCCTCTCAAATTACACAGTCAATGGAATCATATTTTAGCACTTATCAGTAGCTAGTAAAATACTTTAATGATGAAATAGATTCAAGACTTTCTACATCTACACCTGAATGTGTGTGCATAACGTCTGTATGTGAGTGTGATGCTAAAAATGTATAATAGACAGTACAAATTCCATATCCATTTCAATGTAAGGACATTGTAAATATATCAGTTTCAGCTATGGCCAGAAACAGCACAAACCAAAGCGCTGAGTGTCTATCTCAAGCAGTCACCAGCAGCGGAGTCTGTGCTATTTAAGTCTGGGGTTTCAGCAGCTCTACTGCCTTCCCCTCCAGTGCACAGCTTTCTGGTCAGTAGCTGTGTCCAAGGGAATTCTTTAGGGCTTTGGTTATGTGTTATTCTCTGAGGCTTCTGCCCTCTGTTATGCTTGCTAGGCCTAGGCATATCAAACTTCAGTCTGCATTCCTCAAATACTGTATACGAATGTCCAAGACTCAAAGACCAGCAATATTGTGGGATGAATTTGGGGATGAGCAACATGTCATGGACAGGGTGACATTTAACATTTTTTAAAAACAAGTCAGCGTGTTTGTTTGTTATGTGAAGACCGGTCATGAAAAGATGAAAGAGAAATTCTTTCGAATGGTTAGTTTAGGAATATTTTGCAATCCAGAGAAGACAGAGAAGGGCTTATTTAATATTCAGAAACATATGATAACATGAAAACACTGTGCCAAGCATTTGATTCTTATCATTTTGTTATTTAAAGAAAAATCACAGGATTGATCTATACATAGAGTATTTTGTTTAAAGTATTTAATAATTACATACTTTATTGATCTCCATGTGGTTATAGTTGCACATATATGATGGCTCTACTCGCTGGCTTGTCTAAGGACGCCATGATATGTCCACGAGAAACCGAGAGTCAACCCACTGACCTTGCAATTAATGTACGACTGGTTGTCACCAGTAATGTTTCCTCCTGTCAGCAAATTTCATCACATAATTCTTATTTTCATGTGCTCCTTGATAAATAGTCATCAAAGTGCTTTTAAAACTATTACTGGCATGTGCAACAAATCCATTTGCCTGGAAAATCTGATGCATACCTTTTCCTCATACCTCTCCTGTGCTTGGCATTTTAGCTTGGGGGAATTCTTAGGCTATCATTGCATAATGGAAGAATTTTTTGCTTATATTCCAAAAAAACAAAAACCTCTTGTCTCTTTTGCCTTTAAACCATCTTAACTAATATTATGTTTCATGTCCTCATTTCTCCAATCCTCAGACATCTGTGTACATTTTTTTCAGGAAATGTCTTTGCATCTTACAGTTATTTATGCTCATGGAAAAAGCTGTAATTGACTTACAGTACAAGTGTAGATACAAGGTAGAGAACGCACACACGGGTTTAACTGTTTGGCCTCTTGCTGTTCATTCACTTCATTTGGTGCATGCTCTCTCTCTCACAAGTCCATTCCTTCCATCTAATCCATCACTCCGTCCCAGCTGCATGTGGTCAGGCGTTTGGACAGCAGGAAGGGACAGGGCTGGGCAGTCATGCTGGCCTGGCGGTGGGGAAAGTGGGTGGATTAGGCCCCCCCCCTCCATAGCCTGGAGCTCTGAGCACATAGCTAACCGCTATAACTGCACAGTATAAATAGAACAAACTTGGGTTCCATAGAGCCCACATCTTTGCTTTTCAGCTGTCAAGCTGATGGGAGAGACAAGAGCTTGAAGGGCAGAAGACAAACAGGGAGAATGTGCGTATAATGAAAACACAAGTAATTTTACTGAGGAGTGGAATTTCCTCATGAACTTTCGTATGTATCAGGAGAAGAAGGATAGGGTGTGCAAAAATGGAGTAAAAATAAATGAATATGAAACGAGAGACAGGGTTGAAAGAGCACTAGAGGAATATTTGCAGCTGGAATGACAGGAGAATTGTAAGGAAATAGAAGTTTTGGCAGGCATTCTACAGTAAATCAATTTTCTTCACCTTTTCCAAGCAATGAACGGCCAGAGCCAGCAACTTTCTGTTCAGTTCCACTTCCTAACACAAGCCAGGTGATGCTTCAGCATAACGTCTGGCTAACTGCAACTAGCTGAGTGGGAATTTAACATGAGCACCCTTGTAGGTCCGCTGAATTCCTGTTGCTGTGGAGGATTCTAGCATTCAAATTCCTCTACTCAGTGTCACAGAGGTTACAATGAAATGCCTTGCTGTGCTGAACCTGCCTGCCTATTCATGACCATACGTCGAGCTGATGCTGTTGTGTGCCATTCCTCACACAATATAAGCTATGGTATGTCACTGTTACCCATGGCCAAATCCCATCATATGTCACACCATAGGAGGCCAATACATGCTCTCATCACACCAGCCAAGAGGTATCTGCTGTCGACGCACTGCATGGAAATCACATTGGATGCATGGTTAAAACCACAAAGTATTCTTGAATGTTTTACCATGCAATTCAGGTTTTTTTATTAAAAAAATATACATTATTGACCTATTAGTTACATAATGCTAGAAATGCATATAACATGATTCCAGCAGACATTATGTCTTGTTGAAATCAGCGTCTCTGGAACAAACAGGAATAGCAACAGTTCATCGAGGGTGTTTCCATACCAACAGCGAGTTTGTGTATTGATTACTAGGAATGTGTCACTTTCAATTAGGCCATGCTGATGAGATTAGAGCTGTGTGTGTGTGTGTGTGTGTGTGTGTGTGTGTGTGTAAGAA
>OMLM01012142.1:25241-45215 GCA_900302695.1 Helostoma temminkii
GAGATCTGCTGGTAAAGGCCACAGAGCGCCTGCTGTGTGAGAAATAAAGACAGAAAGAAACACAGATGTGTGTGTGTGTGTGTGTGTGTGTGTGTGTGTGTGTGTGTGTGTGTGTGTGTGTGTGTGTGTACCAGGTACAAGAGTGGCCACACATGGATGTGGTGTGTGCCTAGTTTAAACTGCTCAGCCACAGGGAAGGGTGGCCTACAGGGGAAAGACAGGGCCATTGTTCCTCACCAGCAACCGACGCTGACATAGACTCTCTTCCATCTGTGTTCGATGTTTTAGTTTGTAATTGCTTTTACCTAATAAGGCTATAAGGTGAGAAACTGGTGTAGGGAAGATGGGGCAGGAGCTGAGGCACGTGCATGATGCAGGACATGCTGCTTATACAGCATCTTTAGGCACATTTAGACACAAATCTGCACCATTCACTGATTAATTTTATGATTTGCCACAGGTACCATGGGTTTCTGTATCACAGTGCAGTATGTGGTCTAAATATGACTTTTAACAAACAACAAAAGCAACTCATACTGGCCATCACATCACCTGGAAAGCTAGCGTTCCCATGCAAGGGTGCTACCACTACCACTCTTATCATTCATCAAACAGTTGTTCAGATCAATGGCCTTGTCCAAGACTCGCCTTGTAAAAACTGCATCTTAAATTTTGCCACCCGTTACCAGTTTTTCCTTCTTTAACCTTAACACTGAGCATCCACAGTGACCACATAAGGGTTCATGTCAGTCCCTGTTACAGTCTACTCCTCTCTTTGTGCAGCGTGGACGGGCTTGCAGCATGCTGTCTGCAGAGTTTCTGTTGTGAAGCTTAGCAGTCTGGGAGCAATTAGTTGTGAGGGCATAATCCTATACCAGCAGTGTTGTGTCTGTCAAAAGTGCCCCCCCTCTTCCTCAGTCACAAGTGGTCGCACTTTACTAGCACGTACATTATGATTGCATGTTAAAAAAGTGAAACTGGTTTGGTTCACAGATTTGTCTTTGCAGCAGGAGTCAACCATATTTTCTTTTATTACACCATGAGTTTTACTTGCATAACCTGCACTTGTAATGTCTCTGAAAAGAAGTGTTTATAATGTAATGTAACACGAACAGTACATTTACTGCTAACTCTCAGACTTGTATATGTGCACAGAAGCATTGCAAGGATGCTCAGTTATTATGAAAATATAAAACTTTTTATTTATTGCATTTTGGTAGATTAGACAAGGTAGATCACCTTATGTGACCTATCAGCTTCACTCAGTCTGGAAGTCTAGTGGGGACAGACTGACATTTTTATTGGAAATGCTACATTAAATAGAGATCTGACATGTTTATTTTAGGTTAAGTTGAAATATCTCTAAAATATTTTTTCTATTTTGTGTAAGAATTAAACAAGACTGATTCTTCTGTGTTTCTTTTTCTTCAAGCACTGACCCAATGTCAGCTTTTCTATAATGGCTCCTGGCCCTGGGTCCTGTTGATGGCTGTTGCACCAGCCTCAGTACTATGTCTTATACAGTACACTAGTGAGGCTGTTCCCAGCTGTAAAAAACCTGACTTGGAAAGAAGTGCAGCGTGGCAGGAATGCCTGAGTGTGCTACAAACCGTTGGCATCCAATCAGCATGGGGTTTACCCAACTGTGAAGCAGTTTACAATATCATCTTAATGTACGTGTTTCTCACCTCATCCCAGGATTTACTTTTTCTTTCTGTTCTCTGCATCACTCTTGCATCTTACACCATATATATACAGAAGAATCAGCCTGAATAGCACATCAGCAGAGCAACAGCAGCACCTTCAGTGTTCCATGTGTGTCTACAAAGGAGGCATTCAGGCCCAGCATTGAGTTGTATGTGTGTTGGAAGCCCAGTATGGAGTTATGCACATAAAACAGGGGGAAATAAGAGTGTAAAATACATTCCAGGTTGTGTTTATGGGTGTATTGTGTGAGCAAAATATGAGCCATTAAGTAGCTTGTGTAAACAGCTGGAGGTTTTAAAACAGGAATGTATCTGTTCTGTCAGACGCATGAGACGGGCAACTGAGAAATGGCTAAAAAGCTTCCTGTGTAGACATAAAGTTAGTCTAGTTATTGTGCTCTGTATGTGAAGTCATGCACCTCTGAATATGTTTGCCCTAACTGCTTGGAAAAACCAACATCCAAGGGTCATGTGTCACACCTCTTCCTTGAAGGCGGAAACCTCCTTATTCAATGTGATCTATTAAACAAAACAGTGCAGGACACTTTGCATTCTTCCACCAAGCCGGTGTATTCTTTTTCCCTGCTCCTTAATCTGTCCCTATAGTCTTAATTTCCTCCCGGCCCACTGCACACACCCACTCACTATGAATGTAAAAATAATGAGTTACACAATCATGTAGTTAATTAAAATCTCATAAACCCCAGATACTTTATTATATAAATGACACCTCACGTTCTGTTCTCGCACTTGTGCACAATGTGTCATTGTTAGTTAGGCTACTGTGCACATGCGCCATTGTAGTGTTATTGGAAACAGTAGCTTGCTGCCTTGACTACCTGATTAGACTTGCATGTTTCCATCACTGGTATAAATTAAGAGGCGCTTTAAGTCTTTCACCACACGTTGTTCCAATCATTCTGAGGGGAGCTTATGGCCACAGTAAAGGTGGTAATTTACATTAAGCGTGCATGATGGCTGAATGAGTGGTTCTGCAATCATATTAGATCTAAACACGAACGGAGCAGGTACTCCCATAGGACTACTTCTTTAAAGTCGTGCATTATTATTTTTCCAACACTGGAAATGATTTAGCCTTGGAGGTAATGGATGAAAATTCTAATTCCCCCCTACCTCTCCTTCCCTGTTCGTAACCTAGTTCACTTTACCCTCTACCCACCTTCACCCCATCCCTCAGCAGATATATAAGTCAATGCAATGGTTGTTCCCGTCCTGTCTCCATGTAGTCACAGGCAATTAGCTCCCGCCAAAATAGTCAGTAGGACGGTGGTTTGGGGCATCCAAATCCCCTGCACTTGGCTAGTATTACTCTGAGCTACCAAGAAAGGGCCATTTAGGTTTTGTCAGTAGATGGAAAGGAAAGAAAGGGGGCGGGGCGGGTGTCTAGTTGGGACCTGTGCGCGTGCTACCTCGCGGAGCACAAAGCAGTGCTTTCACTAGGGATCTGGAGCACATATGGAATCATTTATCAAATCTCCATCACTCCAGTCCCCTGTATTATCTCGGCTGCAGGTTTTCCCTCACCTACAAATCTCAGATTCACTTTGCCTCTGAAATTATGTTGAAAAACTGCACCCGAAGATGTTCCCTTGTCAGCCCTAGCTCAAAAGTATTTATGAGACAACAAATGCACCTTGACGTCTACCGTAGAACCTTCAAAATGTCTTTAATATTCTTAAATATTCTAGTTGAACCTTAAGACCAGTCATGTCCTCTCAGTGAACCCAGTTGACATGAATGACCACAGTGATTTTAATATTTGAAGTAGGTAGGTAGACTGTTTCATAGTGATACCTGTAATCACTTTGAGCCGGTTGACTCTACTGATACCTTTACCATTTAGTAGTCATTGCAGATGCTGCTTTGTGGAACAGTTTTAGTGAAAGTTATGATTTCTCGAGGTCTGTGTCTAGTAGATTTTTCCTGCCTCTCCATGAATGAATTACTGTCCACGCTAATTATAACAGTATTAACAGTAACACAATGCCAGCGTGACATCATCTCCAAAGATTGGCCTCTAAACTGCACAGCTGGGTGTAGATAACAGAGCAGCCTGGATGTTTATTTTTTCCCTTTCTGCATTCCAGCTTCTTATTTATAATGGCTGTGATATCCAGCTCGGGGGGTTACTTCTATAAAAGGAAGTTTTGCAGACTTTTGACGAGCTCAAAAGGAGGCTTGCATGCCGCATTTTCTCAAGATGTAACCTTTAGATTTCAAGTTGAAGGAAACGCAGCAAACAAACAGGGAGTTTGGCTTGGGTGAAAGATAGTGGGATATGTGATTGAATCCAAATACAAAGCTATCAGCTGTCTTTCAGTAGGGTGGCTGCTTTTCTGTCAGCCAGTATGTTTTCATTTGTGAAAAGAAGCATGAGTATGAGGTGCTGATCTTTGAATCATAGGTCAAACCTATGTTTTTCCTGAGAATACACGTCACACATAGTGAATTGCTGTGAAAAGTGACCTTTAACCTGTGACATTATTCAATTGGCTGACTGGCCCTGCAGGAAATAGATTTTGTTTACAAAGAGCTTGTCATTATGTGCTTTGGATGTCATTTTCTTGAGTAGCTAATGGCATTCAATATCTAAGTCTCCAATCATGTGGTTTGGTTTTGAGTAGAAAAGTAGAATTGGATACTGCTGCCAAACTGAGGACAAATCATTTGGCCCAGATTGTCTGCCTTTGAGTGTCTTGCATTCTTGCATCTTGCATTATTGGTTTCCCCGGATCAGATCCTCCCTAAATTAGCTCAAACTCCTCAACACTAACAATTCCAATGTCCTCAGTAGCTTGACACCCCATTTAATACATAGCAGATGGTATTTGTAGAGGCGAATTGTGCTTAAAACATGTTACCTTAATGATGTCATTTACCAATGAACTGTGTCTGTTTGGCCAAATCATCAGGGATTCAGAAAATTCACTAAAGGTTAGTTACAAGTTGAGCATGCCTGGAGGAATGTGGCATTCTTGCTTGAACCATGTAATATTCCTCACAGAACAGTGTTTGTCTACATAGTGCTTTCACTGTGGAGGGCCTCTACACAAGAGATATGGCATAGCATGTACTTCTTTGGGCTGTGTTATTGTAACAATCAGATCCTCATCCTTTTTCCCTCCCTCCCTCCGTCTCCTTGGTGGACAAGGGTCCTTTTTGCTGCCCTGTGCGGCTCTGTTTGTGTGTTTGATTGTGGGAAAATTTCTTGACTGTCCGTGAGAGTCTCCCGCTCTCTGTACTGGCTTTTCCCTTGGGTTCCTCAAGGCTTGTTGAAGCTGAGCCCCACCAACGCTCTGTGGTCCTTCTCCTCCCAGCAACTCCTAGTGGTGACAGGAGTGGTAGAATTCCTCCCCCCTGTCTTCACAAATCAGTTGTCCAAGTCGTTTGTACAGTATGACCAGTCCCCTTATCCTTACAGAAGGGGGAGATCTTTCAGGCTTTTCAGCACAGTGATAAAGAAGCCTGGCAAAAAGAACTGCCCACTAACAAATACATTCAGACAGGAGGCTGATCTTGATATGACACAGAGCTTTGAGATTGGGCTAGACTGTGGTGTGTTTAGTTTGGCTACATTTGCAGAATTTTGCTCAATGTTGAGCCTGAGATGAGTGTTGTAATTGTTTGCAGTTTTGTTAATGAGGCTTCTTGGGGTCCAGCTGCATTATTTACTTATTATTTGGCTGAGAGAATAACCTCATTAAAGTATGTTTGTGACTTTTTATACATGATTTACATTATACATTCCTTTAGATGGATTCAGTTTATGCTGACATGGATTTGCTTTCACTTTTACATTTGCATCCATTTGATGGGAATACCCTGAAATACACGTTTTGTGTCAGTCCCACCTGTATTACAGCACAGCGCCGTCACTGCAAGTTCTCAGATTTCCACAGTCGTTTGTATTTAGTCCACGCTCATAAGCCGCAACATTAAAACTCCAAAAAGTGCTTAAAACTGACTACGTGCAGTTGCAGACAATGGCACCTGTAAAAGGGTGGGTTATATTAAGCTGCAAATGAACAATCAATTCTTGAAGCTGATGTGTTGGAAGAGAGGACAAAGGGTGAGTATAAGGCTCTGAGTGACTTTGGGGCAAATTGTGATTAGATAACAGTGTCAGAGTACCTACCTATACCTGGCAGGCTGTATGGTGAGTTTCCAGGATGCAGTGGTCAAGACCAAAAGCAGTCTCTAAAGGACAGCCTGCTTCCTGGGCTTGTTGAGCAAAGGGAGGAGCAAATAGTAGCCTGTCTGCTCCAGTTGCACAGCAGAGCTATGGTAGCACAGATTGCTGTGGATAATACTGGACATGATTGACAGGAATACAGCACAGAGCGCATTGCAGCCTGTGTAGCCCCAAACCAGACCAGAATGCCCATGCTGGTTTTAACATTGCGACTGATTGGTTTAAATAGCTTGTAATTCTTTACTAAACATAACGCAGACTGTGAAGCCTTCCACCTCCAGCCTTGTGTGACAAATGCGTTTATGAAATATGTTTTATCAAAGTGATATATGACTGGAGCGTCTAACAAAATTTAAGATGCAGATGCAGCCCGTTCACCCATTTTGTTTTTCCCACCAATCCATCATAATGTTCTCATGCTATCCTCACCTGCAGTGTTTGGAAGCCATATGATCATAAATTGTTTGACCTGAGCAAGAAAAAAAAGGGGATAAACCCACAGTATCAGACGAAATCTCCCTAGTGATCTCACTTTGGTTAAAACCAAACAGTAAAACATTTTATAAGCTCATCACCATCATAATTCTTGCTAAGACTTCTGTATTACTAAATTTGGCATGTATATCTTCACATGCATTTCTTTCTGATCATGTCAGGATTTTATGGTGCCGTTCAAAGCTTCTAAGCAGAATAGAAAGCTCTGACATGCACTTTTAGTGTTTTCTGCAGGCTTTGTCCCAGACTCTAATGCGTCATCTCAGCTAACTGCCATATCCTTGTTTGAGCTTTGACATGGATGAATGAATGCCGTCAAGGATCCAGGAATAACGACAAATGGTTCTGTCTTTCTGCTGTCGAATAACCAAACAGACAAACACCATCCGGACGGTGGACCTGAGCCATAGATCCTTCATCCACGGCAAGTTCTTTTCAAAAACTCCTTTTCGCCAAGTGACAAACTGCATGGCTGGCTACAACTAAAGCATTCAGAGGCTCTATGAATAGGGGCTTGTCTCAAGAGAGTCTTGTTGAAATGGGGCCTTTTGCTTTTATTCCTCCAGAGAGACAGATTAATCTCACACAGGTTTGCACTGGCAGTGCACTTCAAATGGACTGCTGAAAGGCAAGATGTTTATTTGTGCTGCATTATAAACTGTGTGCTTTTTCCAGATTTTGCATATGTGGGTGTTCTCCATCATCTGTAAGCACTACTAGGCCACCCCTTTTCCTCTCTCCTGCTGCTGTTCTTACATTCACCTGTAGCACTTTCCTTTTTGACGTGCTCTTTGGTGTTTTCCTTATGTGCGCCATGAGAATCAAGAAGCCTCCTTCCTCATGTGCTCTCCCTGATCAATACTGATGTGAAACACAGGTAGATTCTAGGGCGACTTTCCATTTTTTAAGTTTGCAGATGGGGAGGAAGCCTGTGAAAACAGTTGTCATCCTCCTTTGATATACACTCTATAACTCCCTGGTGGTAAATATCACATGTGGACATCAGGTGACTCCTTCTTTACGGTGTTCTCTTGGTTTCTAGGATACACTACCCTCCTTTCTTCTTTTCCTTTGCATCATGCAGAAGCCTCTCAGAGTAGTGTGCTGTTTTTCTTCTCTTTCCACTTGTATAAACCTGGAGACTATCTGCCATCAGCATTCAGGAAGTGTGGGGATAAACAAACGTCAGGAGCCAGGAGGGGAAACTCATGACCTGACGATGTCCTAGCAACCGTGGAGAGCAGGTTATTTTGGGTACTTTCTGTATCTATGTGCATTGTTTTTATAAGGGTTGTTCATATTTATGCAGGGCAAACTCGTTTGTGCACTTCGTTTGTGAGATGATCATACAGGGTTGGAAAAATCAAGCAGGGGCATCATCACTGCCAGATGGCACATGATGCAAGCTCTTTCCTATCGTGCTATTAGCTAATTAATCATTTAGAATATATTGAGTCTCTCGTGTTTGAAGTTCTTTATTAGTGCACTTATGTGGTTGTGCGCTAACTCCTCTCCACTAATCCACTGTTGGAAGTGGTTGTTTGCCATGCAGTTGAAGAACAAGAGTGAGTTTTGTTCACATTCTGTAGATGCCCCTTGAGCTACTGCAGGCTGATATATTTCCTCCATCTCACCCTTTCTCAACAGATTGGCTGGGCTGCCTGTCTTCATGCAGCATTGGATCCTGTGATATATCTTCAGGCAGTGATCCATCTAAAAAAATGGCTTCTTAAAGGCCAGTCTTATTCCATCATTACAATCCAGCCTCTCTCTTTGTTACCCCCTGCTGTCACATTGTCCAGCAGCCACAGGGATTAGCTGTGCCATGCAGCACAAAGAGACTGAAAGATATTGTGATCATCAGCGAGAGAAGGAGGTGAAATGAGCACAGTTGCGGTGATGCTACCAGACCGTAACTATGCCCTCGACCACATCCTCAAGGATAGATGCTAGCAGTGGGGGGTGGATTAGAGGTATTAGACTGACAGACTGGACCCTTGGTGGAGACAAAAGTGCTTTTACATCAACCCATACACACATCCTTGTCCTCCCACCCCCACCCTGCTGTGCTGACAAGCAAAATCCCTAAATTGCACAATTAACTTACTTAGAGTAATCAGAGCCATTACAATGGCACAGCCATTCGCTTTAATATGGAAAGAATATGGATGTGATTTTTGTTTATAGTACTGTGAGTTAAGGAGTTGTGAGATACCAAGAGCCAAGGGGAATGACATTCTGGACAGCAGTTAAGCTGTGCATATCAACTTAAGGACCTTGATGACATATAACTGGAATAATCTCTCAAATCCAATTAGTCAATGAGAATTAAATGAGATTTTCCATTAGACTTGAGTGAGGTAGGCATATGGGTTTTGGATCTCTGGGTAAGTTAATTAAAAGGCAAAGCACTAGGCATAGCCACAAATGAGGTGTTGCCATGACTGTGGGCGATCTGTAACACAGGGAAAGCTCACTACAGACTGTTATCGGTATATTCAAAAATGAGATATTGAACATTATCTATAAAGTATCATTTTCAATAGTCACTTCAGACATGTTTTCAAAACTGCCTTTGCTCGTTCTGTCTTTCTCACCCCCTCCCTTCCTTGGATTGCCACCACTCTTGTGCTGCAACCTAATTTGATGCCAGGTTGCCTTGGTGACGTGCCACAGTACACAAACTGGGCGATGTCTGGGGAATAGTGTACCGTGAAGCAGGAAGTCTTATGCATTCTTAGTCACTCACCCATTGGATGGTGCTCCCGTAGTCATAATCATATGGAGGCCTTATTTTTACTCTTCGGTTCATTTACTTAATTTACTTGACTTTTTTAGCTATATGTGCGCTTCATTTGTAAATGAAAGGGAGAACTAGAAGTTAGGGAGCAGAAACAAGAAGCATTAACACTATGGAAATACTAAAATATAATATGTCTTGTAAGGCCACACAACGCAGGACTAGCGCCACTTTCACTATAAAGTATGTATGCACACGCATACACTCACCTACAGCACACATGAATGAACGCACTGACACACAACCTGCCCGTCGTTACCTTGCCTTCCTGACATTCCATCCAAGATTTTGAGGAAGAGGAAAGGGATCTGCTGATCGGTGGCCTGCTGCTCTGGCTCGTGAAACAGAAAGGAGGGAAGAAACCCTACTGTGATTCATTTGCGTGTCACATACATTTGAACACGTACACACAAACTCGCTTAGAACACAGTTGACAAAGTATTTCAACAGATGCTGATCATAAATCTGTCTCAGGCTTTTGGCTACTGGTCAGTGTTGTTCAGTACATTTCGCAGACTTGTCCTCTCTTCCCTTTTCTGATTAGATTCCACTGAAATGTAATAGTATATCAGTTTGTCAGAACTAGTGTATTTTTAGCTGTGTTAATCGAATTTGGATGAATAGCCATCTCTCCAGTTTGACTCTCTATTTTTTGCGTTGTCTCTGGTAAATCTAGAACACTGACCTAAAGCTGAGTAAGCCATTTTGGCTCCCTTAAGGAACAGTGCCACTCAAACAGGAGGCTGTTGACAGTGGAAGAGCATGGATTTGCTGTCGAGCCTTTTTTTTTTCCACCGTTCTCTCATCGATCTGTTCTCTTATTCCATTCAACTCAGTCTGCAACAATCAATGCTTGGGAGTATTCAAATGGATTATTTGGTGTGTGACTTGAAAAGCAAAGGTCAATGAGTTCTATTTCATATCACAACCTGCATCTCCAGGCAGTCTGTGTGCACCACGGTGACTGCTGTGGTCACTTTGCCAGTTCTCACTGCCGTACAAAAAAAAATGTCAGACTTATTGTTCTATGAAGGAAACTAAGACGACAGAAAAGGAAAAGCTGCAGGGGAAAAAGTGCTGACCCACATTTTTGTTGCAGCGTGCAATAGTACAACAATTGGAGACCCAACCTGACCATTTAACTTAAATAGCATGTAATCGTAACAGTGTGTGTTGATTGTACGCCTCCAGAGCAGATGTGATCGACCCACATTTGTACCATGATGGTCAAGGTTTTTTTTTTTTTTCCTTTCCAGAGCAGGTTTTTATTCTGCACAAGCTGGTGAATGGGACAATTGGTCATTGTGTGACAACTGTTCTGTGTTAATGCTGTGCATTATTGAAATATGGTTACTGAAACATCTGCACTACATTTAGACAAAGTATATTGTGACTAAATGATGACTGTAGTTTTGGCTTCGATGATGGCTGGATGCTACACATGACTGCGGTTAAAATATCCCTGAGGATACACTGCTCATTGACTTCATGAGAGGTCATTACTCTATTGAGTTCTCCTGACTGGCAGCCATTGCAAGTGTGTGTGTGTTTGCTGTTATTGTAGTTGTGTAACTGCATAACCAGAGAAATGGACCACTGTTCTATAGATCCTTTCAACATTGTGATGTTTTTTGGTGGACGGGGCGTAGCTGGAGACAAAATAACCACTGGAACATCTTCATTAACACTGGCTGGAGAGTTTTGTTGTCTTGTATTTTAACAATATCTGAATAAATTACAATGTTATTTGAATATATAAAGCCACTCACCGGTATGCAACTGTAATGAGATAAAACTTTGTTAGAGACATTTCTATTTACATTCTGGTGCCCAGTGATGTAACAACATATTTTTAGGCAAAAGGTCATATTGCAATTATTGTGAACAATATTGAGATTGCAATGTGAGCCTGTCTCTGGAACAACAGGTTTTCAGCTGTGTTCCTCCTGCCCTCCTTTTTACTGACTTGTGCCTCTAATGCAGGGAGACCCCACATGGGGTTATGATGAAGTCATAAAGATGGGTACAAATTCCGTGTACAAGCTGCCGAGAACAGCAAAAACACAATGTATAGATGCAGTGTCAGCCTCAATCTCAATCAATCAAGCACACACACGCGCACACACACACACACACTGGTTTGTCCACTTCTGTGAATTGAGGCTTCAATCTTTGAACTAAGCCCAGGTTTAGGTCACAGAGCGTCAGAATCAGTACATATTTTGAGAAAGGATAAAATATTGGTTGTTATTGATGTTTCATTCTGGCTGCTGCTCCTCACACACTGAACACAGACAGTGGAGGATTCACAGCCACAGCAGAGAGACATATACTGACAGAGGTTAATGACTCATATCATGTAAAGTAGTTCATGCCTGGACAAAAAGTCACTATGTTGCTTTTTGAAAATACAATACAGACAGGTATAGAGTTTTTCTTCTGTTGCTCTTTGGCGATAAAGACAAGAGACAATGCTACAGTTGGCTGTAGTTCTTTGACATTGGTTTGGTGTGTAGATTGTATAAAAGTATGTAGAAGTGAATGTATCACTCAGTCAGAGGAAATTCTAAGACCATGCAAACAAATGGACTGTGCTGCTTTTAACACTGATTAGGGCCGAGTAATGACTGGACCAAAAAACGCCTGTAACACAGCAAGTGTGGTGTAGGGACATTGAGAAAAACATTTTTTAATGAATCGTTTAAAAACGTTTTATAAACTACAAGGCTACATCAGTGTAAAACTTTGACATTAATATGTATGTGAAGATTCTCAGTCAACCAGGTAGTTATCTGGAAGTTGAGTCATAGGAACTGGACTTTGATATGCATTGTCCCTGATTCCGTTGACTCGTCATCTCAGTCCTGTACACATGAGAAACGAAAGTAGCTGTGTGAAAAATTAAGCAAGCGCTTCCAACTTTCACTCCCTTGCACACCTAGACAGTCACAGGATTACGTTGGCATGAGCCTCTGTTTGCTGAAGGGTGTCTGCGATGGTTAGATGATTCAGCAGACGGTTTTTTTAAGCATACTGATCCCTGTAGCTAAGGATTCAGAACAAAAATAACCCTGCCCTAAAACAGCACAAGTGGCTGTGTTGGTGGGAGTGCGCTGTTTTAAGGTGAGATGTCACTACACTAAAGTTTGTTTGTTGCTTGACAGAAAATGAAAGAAATCTTGGCGACTGCTATTTTAAATTCATGTCTCAGTTTTTCGAAGGGGCAACCAGGATCAGCCTTAGTTTTAAAGCAATGAGTTGAATCAGTGTAAAGTTGTAATCAGTGTAATGATACACACAGTATGAAGAGTATGTGTTTTTCATACCAGCGTGGTCAGATTCTAACTGATGAACACTACCATTGCCTCACCAAGCCTACATTCTCATGAAGAGAGTCTTGTTAGCTTGATTTCACAAGCATTGTGGGTGTGTGTTTGTGTACGCTCTTACAAGCCTAAAATGAACAAGCATGCAGGACCAGATTGTCAGTGTGCCATTGAGAAGCCAGATGGATTTCAGGGGCACGTGGTGCGGGACGTGTGCTTGTCGCTCCAGGAGCCCGCCCTGGGCTCAGCTGGCTTTAATCAACACCATCATTCACCCTTCTTTTGGGTAATCGGCACACAATGGGCCCCCTCAGTAACGCTCCCCTCCACTTCTGCTACCCCAAAACCCTTCCACACAGCATAGTGTATCACATTGTCCCTTTTGCATCACACATCAGTGAGAAGATACATAAGTCTTCCTTCACAATCACATCATTCACTCATTTGTTCGCTCATAAACGTATCACAGACCATCAGATCTCACAGCTGTAGAAACTTAATATAGACTAATGAAATGGGTAATAAGAGTTAAATAAAGTTAAGAGTTTTGGAAATAATTTCAATTGACTATGATAATTTAATAATACATTTCTAACTGAAAATAACCAAAACTACTAACATATGTTCCACATTCTACTACACCATGATATATTTTTGTGTACTGAAACATAGGTGGGAAAGACTTAATATTGGATTCTTATCAGTTGCTCGGATGTAATCCTCACTCACTTGACTTGTGTACATACATGCCTGATAGCTTCCTGCATACAGTGCTGCTTATCAGCCAAAGCACCAGTGTAGTCTCCACCCAGCCCTGAAACTATGCACCTCAAGGACCCTTTGTCTCGAAGCGTTCATCACCGCCGCTGATGGAACATGTTGATCCAGCAGACAACAGTGTAATCCATGTGACGGTCCACTGCCCAAAAAACTTCAAGGGAGTCCCATCTCAGCTGGAGAACAGGATGTGGGAAAGGGTTACTTAACTTATGGGTGTAGTAAATCAGTGTAATAACATGCCTGACCCTTCCCACCATATAGGAGTCAGCTGGACAGACAAACTGTGTGTGGTTAGAAGGAACTTGATTCATGTACTTATGATTCCTTTGGCTCGGAGGTCCGCTTGTTGTTTTGGAAGTCTTCTCTTCTGCACAGTTATGCTGCATGGTGTGGTGCAGGAAGAAATTCGTCATTCTTGAAGTTGCTGTAATGTTTTCAGAGGGCAGTGTTTAATGAATATCATTAATCCATGGATGTGGCAAGTGGAATTATGATCTGGGCAGTTTTTCCCGCTCACTCTTGGAAATGGTGCATGTTTCCTACAGCATTACCAACATGATAACCGATGGATTTGTGTGCAGCTCAGGACAGACTGTTCTGACCTACTGTAGAGATAAACAGGACGTGTTTGTTATGATTCTGTCATCTCTGGAGAGCTCATAAGATAGTTGAAGTGCAATATATTTCGACACCCAGCTAGGTCATTATTCCAATGCTACTGAGAAAGAGATGGATTAAGAAAAAAAATTGTGATAAAGTCAGTTTGTCATTTATTTTCAGCAGTGTAGCTCAGACTAAACTGTGGGTTCAGCTTGCTTGGTTGGTGTCATTATGGTCAAGCGAGACCAAAGGGTTTGAGAATAAAATTGCTAGGCTATTTTTAGCCAATCCACTTCCTCTGGTTTGCGATAAAATCTTTTGAGTGAGTTTTTTTGTTACAGTGGCTTCAAACATTTGGCCAGTTGTTGCGTTTGCTGTCAGCGTTACACAAATGCATAATTGCAACTATGCTTTGTTTATTCTGTGGACACAGCCTGTGATCATCTAATTAAAATTTCAGTTTTATCTTTTCTGTTTGTTTGAAGCTGTAAACTGCATTTTGTTGCCAATGAGCAGAAAATGTACCCCAGTCGCTTGTGCCTTCACTTTAAGCTGACATGACCTTGGGTGTTGAGACAGCTCTGTCCTTGTCCAGTGGTGCCACTGGGTTCAAAGAATTCCTGCACCCATAACAAGAGGTCAAATGTCAAAATAAAAGACTTAAGGTCATGGATGCAGACACGCACCTGTTCACAGGGGGCCTCCCTGAGGGCAACAGATGAGTTCCAGATGCTATTAAAGTGTGTGTGTGTGTGTGTGTGTGTGTGTGTGTGTGTGTGTGTGTGTGTGTGTGTGTGCGTGTGTGTGTGTGTGCGTGTGTGTGTGTGCATGGTTTGAGCTGATGATTTTACTGCGTACAGCTGCATCACAATTACAGTAGCCACCAGATGGCGCTGTCATTCGAGCATAAATATGTTTTGTGGTATTTGCTGAAAACACTGACACTGTGTCACAAAACCATCATAAATTATCCACAGCTCAGAATATTAGCAGGACGTGGATGTAGAGGGAAGTGAAGTGGAGCTAGGAGGGAGAACAGGATGATCCCATCTGTCCTGTGGGAGGTAGCGTCTCCCAGCTGCCCACACTGGATGGATGAATGAGAACTGGAAAACCAGATTAGCCACTACTCATCCCACACGCTCTTACATAGATGGCAGGAAGCGTTCACTCGACCCTCAAAGTCACAGGACAGAGGCACCCACTATACACAGGGAGGATAGTGGGGGGTTGTTGGGGCCTAAGGGTGCTGACAGGGACTACCGTTCCACCAGACACAGTCCACCTGTTAATGTTTGTGTGTGTGTAAGGTACTGAGATATACATCCAAAGGCTTGTTTTCAGAGTGAGCTGTGCTGCTTCAGTGAAGCTTCACACACCCTGAGTGACTTTCTGTTGACAAATGCAGATAAAGATGACACACAGTCTGTTTTCATCTGATTTTACTGCGGTGTCATTGCCATCATGGTCATATTCTGAGAGAACAGACCCCCGAGACCGAAGGAGACACACGGTGTCCTGCCTCTTTTCTTGTAATTTGTTATATATGTCTTTCATTTTTGATGGGTTTTTTTTGACAAATGTTAAGTTGTTTTAATCTTTTTTTCATTTTTGGGGCATTTTTTGCTTTTTGTCTTTTTGATGTAATTCTTCATCTGTTTGTGGTAAATTTGTGTTTCTTTTTAGTTATGTTTTGTCTTTTCTTTACCGTTTTGCATCTTCGAATTGTTGTGATCATTTGTGTATTTATTTTTGTGTGTGTGGTTTTTGCCCTTTTATTTCTTTTGTTGTTTGTTTTTTTTAACTTTTGTGGTCATTTATTGTTTGGTTTTTTTTTATTTTTTATGGTCATTTTTTGGCATCGTGATCATTTCATCTATTTTTAATACACTTTTATGTTGTTGTGGTCAACATGGTTGTGGTTGTGTCTTTTTAGTCACTGTGGATGTTTCAGTACTTCTGCTTTGTGTGTCTTTGGCTTCATGTTGCAGTGTTGGAAGAAGTACTCACATCTGTCACTTAAGTAAACACAGCACCACCACAGAGTAGAAATTAAAGTAAAAAAAAAATATTAACTTTAGAAATACCAAAGTACCTAAATTGTTAAATTACCAAAAGTGAAATACTATATATGCAGAACTGCTCATTTTGTATCAGAAAATAAGATTATAATTCTCATTACTGAGGCATTATCTCTTGTTGTACCAGGTAAGGATGAGACCTATTTTAATTACCTTATAAAGTGTTAATGATCATAATCATTATCGATCATATGTAAATCATAACATATATATATATAATGACATTATATATACTCATTTCAGTTACTTTGCATACTGCTGGGTAGCTTGTGAATTTCACAGCAGGGATCAATGAAATCTTTTTGAACATTTTTTGGTCATTTTGATCAAATTCTGATTGAATTAACTAGTGACTACAGTAATGATAGTTTTCCAGTAAATGTACTAAAGAGTCAAAGTCAAACTACAGTATTTGCCTCTGAAATGTAGTAAAGTTAAAGTAAAAATAGCAGAAAATAGAAAAATGCAAGTAAAGGTTAAAACATATCAAATGTGCTCAGTTACTTTCCATTGCTCATCTATTTAGATCTGTGGTTATTTATCTACTGTTTATGTCCATTTTATACATATAGTGCTGTGAAAAAGTATTTGCCACCTTCTGGATTTTTTTTCACATATGTCACACTTAAATGTTGACAATGATGATCATCAGACCAATTTTAATTTTACACAAAGATAACCTGAGTAAATACAAAATGCAGTTTTAAAGTGATGATTTAATAAACCTAATAACTGGTTAAACTACTCTCCACAGCAACTACAATCAAGCGTTTGCAATAACTGGCAATGAGTCTTTCACATCACTGTGGATTTTTGGATCATTGTTCTGTTGCATAAATGCACTTTAGCTTGAGGTCACAAACTGATGGCTGGATATTCTCCTTCAGGATTTTCTGGTAAAGTGCAGAATTTATGGCTCTATCAGTTATGGCAAGTCGTCCAGGTTCTGAAGCTGCAAAGCAGCCCCTGGCTATCACACTACCCCAGCCATGTTTGACTTTTGATATGATGTTCTTTTTATGAAATGCTGTGTTAGTTTTACATCAGATGAAACAGGACACACGACTTCCAAAAAATTCAACTTGTGTCTCATCAGTCCACAGAATATTTCCCCATGGTCTTGGTGACAGTCAAGTTGTTTTTTGTCAAATGTGAATTGAACCTTTGTGTTTTTGTTCAGCAGTAGCTTTCACCTTGGAACTCTCCCATGGATGCCGTTTTTACCCAGTCTCTTTCTTATAGTTAAATCATAGACACTGACCTTAACTGAGGAAAGTGAGGCCTGCAGTTCTGCAGATGTTGTTCTTTAGATGTTGTTCTGGGTCCTGTATGATTTTGGAATCCCAAAGCCTTAGAAACGACTGATACATTACTTCATCAGTACCAATTACTTTGTTTCTCACCTGGGTGATGATGTGATGTGATGTGATGATGATGTGTTGCATTTTTCTGGCAGCAATCAGACCTGGGTGTGGAAAGTAAAGCTGAACTTTTGATTCCAGCTTTCACCAAGCTTTCTACAAAAAGGGGAATAAGCACATTTCATCCATGATTTAGCAAAGAGTTGCAATTACTTTTTTACACAGTGCCAGCTTGGACTGCTTTTTTCCCTTAATAAATGAAATCATAACTGCATTTTGTATTTACTCAGGTTATGTCTGTGTAATATTAAAATCTGTTTCATGATCTGCATTATTATTACAAGTGTGTGTCCATAGTCCATGCCCGGCAAGATGAAAGCAGACTTTCATCACTATGGTAGCAAGCAGCCATCTGAAACTTGCTGTTTTGGGCAATGACTGAACTGTATTTTCATGCAACCATGACTCTAAGCAAACAGCAAGTTACGACCATGTTACGTTTTTTATTGGGACAGTACTAAGTGTGAGTTTTTCAGACATTCCAATGATCCTCACTGTGTGTGTTCCAGAAAATCTCTATATGTATGAACATTTTATACTCCATATGATTATACATGGTTCATCCAGTGTAGACGTTGTAATTATCATGGTGGCATTTGCTCACAGTCACATTAGACTGATGGCTCTCATAGCATGTCTGTGTGATGGATTTTGTTTGGTCTAAAAAGGACGTTTCACACTGGCTCCAGTGATGGTCGCCAGTATCACAGCTCTGGTGTTGTGTCTATGACCTCGGGCTGTAATGACACATGCTGCCCTCATTTGTTACCACAGAGCCAACTCTGAACAGGTCTGACAGATTGAGTGCCGAGAATAACACTGTATCACCGAAAGTGCTAATTGCTTAATAATTGAGAAGATCATGTACCTAACTTCTAATAATAAATGTTCAACAAACAAAGCCTGTTTCGTTGAAGTAATGTTTCTGATAAAACTTGTTTCCAACAGAAAACATATTTTGTACAAAACAATTTTTTATTAATTACTATAGATTATAGTTTGTTGTATTTTTCATCTTTAAAAGTTTGTTTGCAGTTTACAGTTCACAATAAATTTTCCCCCCTTTTAAAATGGTCAGTGTCACTGCTGCGCATCCACAACATTTATTTTTTGTATTCCTTATTGAACTGAATTAATCATTTTTAAAATGTATTTGTAAATTTTCAGAAATCAGGTTTTTGAAGTGTTTCTGTCCTTGAATCTGTGCATGAATTTAGACCCAAATGATTTTGACATTATTTCTGCAAAAACTAATTTATGAGGAACGAGTTCAATTAAAAAAAGTCTTACTTACAGTTTATTAATTGAGACAGGATGGTCCAACTGGTGGTGTTTATTTATGAGGTGCTGGTGGACTCTGTGTTTTGTCTCCTGCTGTTGTTTGTTTGCTCATATTTAACTTCGGGCACGTTGGTATAGACACTAGCGAACCATGGTGCTGCATGCAATTAATAGTTTTTGTTTTGTTTTTCATTTAAACAACAAATAAGATATTATATCTTATTGCACGTTTCTATGAGGAAGATGTGGAACACATCTGGACCAGCCTGCACACACATTTAGAGAAATCACTGTACCTAGTACTTTAGTTTGATTACAGAATTTAAAACGGTAGTTCTACTTGTAGGTCAGTGCTTCTTAGCACTTCATTTTAACAATATGTAACTAAGTCACTTTCCATTCAAGTTCTACAGTGTGTTTTGTTGTTATTATTGTCTGTACTGTATGTTATTCTTGTACTGTGTCTTGTGTATTGTCGTTGTGTCGATTTTGTTACTTAATGTTCAAATGTTTTCTCTGTAATGGCTGCTGAAAGTAAAGTATCTATCTATCTATCTATCTATCATAGGGAGTCAATAGAAGTCCTTCTGATGCATGACAATGCTAGGCCTCACGTGGCTGGAGTGTGTCAGCAGTTCCTGCATGATGAAGGTATTGAGGCTATGGGCTGGCCTGGTTTCCCACACCTGAATCCAATCAAGCACCTCTGGGACATCATGTCTCGTTCCATTCACCGATGCCATGTTGCACCACAGACTGGTAGTATGTGAAGCATTTCATCATGGAGAAGGTCTCCATAAAGTGTTTATTACTGTATCATTTATAGTTTTTGGGAAAATCAGTTTTAGAGCACTCCCATTTACTTCTCCATAAAAGAAAATGCATAAAAAATCAAAAAACATTTTAAATCATATTATTCATCTGCAACAAAAGTAATCATACTCTATTTCTCAGTAAGCTTTATAATCAAGCTTCAAAGCCATGTTTGTAGCTGTTAGTGTTTAAGAGTTTCTGCAGACAAGGAACAATAGCGTAAACTCTTGTGTATCACTCCCAGTATGCCAGTATGCATAAAACTCTACAGCCTTTCTTAGAGTAGAATTCTATGACTTTCTGCTAAGTTTAAGTAGCATTGGTAGTTTCATGGAGGAGTTATGGCATTGAATTTACCATAACTCAGTTTCCAACATAATAGAATGCTGCAGCTA
Source organism: Helostoma temminkii (assembly GCA_900302695.1). Taxonomy (NCBI): domain Eukaryota; kingdom Metazoa; phylum Chordata; class Actinopteri; order Anabantiformes; family Helostomatidae; genus Helostoma; species Helostoma temminkii. The sequence goes on from OMLM01012142.1 coordinate 45,153, forward strand.
GAATTTTGACCAAATCCAGTTTTATGACATCACAGCAGTTCCCACCAGAGTCAGATCACACTT